>JACBKR010000958.1:0-47508 GCA_014218235.1 Colocasia esculenta
ATGTCCATACCATGTATATTCTCTAATTAAATGTTAATGTAGATACCTCTGCATGTCTAGTTTCACATAAACTAATTTCGTGATTTTTGGATATGTGTACGAATTTCTACGCATTTTTGAATGGCCCTGTATCAAGTCCATAGAGGACTGGCCCGAAATCCCAAGTGAACCAGATCACCTTTGGGGTTCGGCCAGGCCCTCTGAGAACGCGACAGCTCAACCCGTCATGATTCTCATGAGGGTCACGATAGACGAGCGCGTCGCGACATGAATGCGACGGCTCGACTCGTCGCGATCTCCAGGCCCGTACCGATTGTCCATAACGCGACAGACCCCAACATCGCGTTCATGGATCGATTGCCTAATCACGATAGGTAACCCCGTCGCGTTTAGAGCATCTGTTATTGGCCTGTTTCCGTTCTAATGAACATGACCAACCATCCTGTCGTGATTTGAATCGCGACAGATACCCCCGTCGCATTTTTACTGTGTGAGACAAAACCCTAATTTTGCATGCCATCTATGTTAATCATCCCATTTAATCACTATTTAACCCTTAAATTATACTGTTATGAATAGTAAGACCTATTTAATAATAATGGGTAATACTATCATGATTTTCCATTAAATAAAAGCCATGTGCACAACTATCTCTTGCTATCATGATTATCTTACACATGCACACACTATGCATAAATGTTTGCCATGAGACCTTACCAAATTTACTCAATAATCTATCTGGTAATTAAGTGTAAATATTCATATAATTTTACTATTATTTAAATGAACTTGTCTTCGTTTTATTCGCATGTTTTGTATACCGCTATCACGTCTCTCTGCCTTCGAGCACTCGAGGTATGACAGACAACTTGGTTCTTTACACACTTCTATCTTGGCTTGGATGACCTCTCCATTGGGAATACTCCTGACTGGACTAGAAAATCCTTGTCAAGGCCTCCGTAAGTCTCCTTGGCTTTGGCGGACGTCCATTGCCGACGAGCGGGTTGTACCATCAAGACCTATTATACTCTTAGGGATCAGCATGATCCAACGACCTTAGTATGTTCTCTCTTACCTTGAGATCACGTCGGACCTATGGCCTGTGTTCATAGCACGACTATTGGGCGATTGTGACTTCTACCAGACTACCGACACACGACCATGTGTTGTGCAACTGTTATTATCGCCTGTTTATCATTGTGTTTACGAACATGACCCTATTCTCATCTACTAACTCCATACTCTCATCTGTTCACGTTCTCTCTAGACTCTCATCTATTCTTGGTACTCTATTTGGCCATCCTTTTGATTGTCTAAGATAAAAACATGATCTATACCAGGTAATATTTTAAAGGCCCTATCTGGTCCTGGGAGGTGCGCCCGAAAGTGCTAGTGCCCATGGGAGTTTAATGATCAGGATGTATGGCATAACATCCAAGTGCTAGATAATCTAGATTAATCTATGACAATCAATACAAGTGCTATGTTGACAAGAAGATCAACTTTACATGCTATCGTGACTAGTGCACTGTTGTGCAACCTTTACATGCTATCTCGTTATATGGTCAATCCGTTATCATGCTTGTTGTGCTATACTCTCATGAAAAGTGCTATTGTTCTCTCGTTATCATGCGACATTGCTCTCTAGACTATACATGATCGTTCTCTCTAGTTATCCTACTTGATAAGACATTAATCACTTAAAGTATGCCTATTTATATGAGATATTAAGTCCTACTGGACGTTTATCGCTCATCATGCGCTATTTATTTTATGTGTTTCAGGTGAGTCTGATGGGGACTACCACACTCACGAGGAAGGGGATGAGGATGTTCAAGAGTGACCAGTCTTTACGACAACTATTGCTTTTAGTAGTTAGTTAGTTATCAGTCAGTCAGTTTGTAATATTTAGATTTGAATAAAGTACATTGGGCCCTAGTTTTGGCTCTGATTAGTGAATGAAATGGTTGATTGAGAAATTATTAATGAAGTTGGATTTTATTTGACATTATTCCAATTGTGCAATGGATTGATATTATGTCTCGCTCTATACTATTTATTTAATTGTATTAACGCTCCGATATTCTGCATCAGGTCGTTACACTTTCGGCATCGATTACTTCTATATAATCGATGTTATATAATAGATGTTCCCTTCCGCATCGATTGCTTCTATGTAATCCATGTTATATAATAGATGTTCCCTTCCGCATCGATTATTTCTATGTAATTGATGTTTTATATAATCGATGTTTTCTTCTATCGATTGCCTTGTTATATAGCAATCAATATGGCTCTTGAACACAAAGCGCTAGAGGCCTTGTCCTCCCATCATAACAAGATTACCTAGAGACTTAAATATAGGAAGGATTTGAATAGTTTGTGCTTAGAACTGACCCTTAGGCACATCACCTTAGGAGTTGATTAAAGGCATGGCCCAGGCATGGTGGGTCTGTCCTTTTCCAGATCAAGTCAAGGATAAGTATGACAAGGGTATGGCCTGAAGTATGACAGATTTTGACTATCTATTTTTCTTGCAGACCAAGTCAATATTAGGTATGGCAGGGTATGGTTTGGGTTTGGCCTATGTATGGCCAGCTTGGACTTTCTGTCATCTTTTGTCCCTTCTGAAGGAATAAAGAAAGGATCTTTAATGAGACAAAAAACCCCTTAAATAAGCCACATGACCGTTCTTGCCCAAACCTTATGCCCTTCCTCAAGGGGAAATCTTGGAGCTTGAGAGCCCCTTCTGCCCTTTCTTAAAAGCATCTGCTAAAGAAGCTTGGAAGTCCTACACAATGGAGAACTCCAGAGTTGGAGGGATGATCCTGTAGCTTGGAGCTTGAAGCTTGGAGGAGTTGGAAGTTCTTCATCCTTTGACCACTGCCTCGACCTATGGAGCTAAAATTCAAGGAGCCCTTCTCCCTCTAAGCCTTGCATAAAACAATAAGAGTGGATTTGAAAGAGCAACCCAAAAGGTAGGTTTTCTCGGGCACAAATTAAACTGCTTGTTCTTGTTCACAACATCCTTGGATATGTTTAAGTTAAGAACCTAGTGGAACACCTCTGATTTGCCTAAATGTCTGATCAGTAGAATGTTAGGATTTTCCTGACCCTTACACATTTGCAAGACTCTCCTTGTTTCGGCATGATCCTGAGGAACCTGACCCTTGTTCTTAGGAAACATGGCCAATTTTTCCTTGACCTTCCCAGATAAGAACCCATCTGATTTGTCCATGTCACCATGCATTTCTAGAACCATTAGACTGGAAATGCACACTTCAAGATTGATCATATGATGGTTCCATCAACCTCCTTGTTGGAATCCTTGTCTAAGTCTCTTGACATCATCGACTGTTCTTTCTTGATAAGCTTCGAATGGCCCTTTTTGGCCACCTCGACTGTTCTCTTTGACAAACTTTGACTGGCCCTTGTGGCAATTATGACTGGCCCTTTGTGGCAACTTCGATTGGCCCTTCTGGCCACCTCGACTGTTCTATCATGTACATTTCAACTGTCAATTTGATTGGCCCTTCCAGCCACTATGATCTGTCCTATAGAAGAGCAATCAACATTACAGTAACCTAAATACCTTGTACTTGTTAAAAGTGGTAAGAATGTGAAGATTATTCTAATAATTCCTAAATTCTTGATTTCTGTCCCCTCTGTGATTCAACTGAAAGTCCATCTTTAAGTCTGTTCATCTTGAATCTGAAAGCAAAAGAAATGTATAGGAAACCCTCTCGAGCTTGCTGGCATTGTTTGATCCAACATGCGTGCTTGAGTTCTTGGCATTCTGTACTCTTGAAGTTCCTTGAGATGAACTTATGTCATTGGCCTCTATGATATCTTACAAGTCTACCCTTTTTGACTCTGAATGGCCATAATGATTTGAATTCAGCACTATTGTTGGGATGATATCCCTGATCAAATGCCTGTGCAATAGGGGCCTGATCTGGTCCTGGGGAGGAGCACCCCAACGTTCTAGTATAGATCAACCAAATTTGAGCGGTGCTTGGCATTGGCATCCATATGTATGCAAGATTGGAAAGTGCTTTTTGTTATATGATATGAATGAAGCACAATGTGCTATTTTTAATGATATGTTTGATTCGTTCGTTTGACTTGATAAGTTTGATTCGTTTGAAATGGCCAATAACTGTTCATCTGTTACATGTTTGATTTGGATCATAGCTTGACTTGTGTAGCGTTCTCTGGATATGTTAAAAAGCATGATCCACCTTGAATTCTTGCAATATGCAACTTTGTCTGTTATGATCATGCTTCCTTCTTACCTTGATTTCCTGCTTGTCATTCTTGAAACTCCGCTTGCAAAAATGTTAAATACTTATTCTTGCTCGCACCATGAGATATAAATCTTACTGGGCTAGTTTACTCATAAACTTATTAACATTTCAGGTAATTTTGAGGCATGTTTAGCATGGAACCGCCCCATAGTGTGGAGTGCTTGGAAGCGCTTTGGAGGAGTTTTAAATTCTGAAATGTTGATGTGTGAGTGAATCATGTATCACTTTTGTAAACCACTGTGGTCAGATCTGTGAGGAGAGTTTTCTTTTGGAAATTAGTGTTTGTACAAACCATGCAATGAATGAAAGAAATAATTGATGATTTGTTCAAGTGTGCATCACGGATGTAGGAATCACATATTCATCATGTTGTGTTTTAGGTGTTGGAATTGTATGATTATCGTAGCAAACTTTAGCACAATGGGATGAGTCAAATTTTGAGATTTAAATGTGAATCTCGTTGCGTCAGAACTCTGTTGTTGGAGAAATATTGGTTTTGTAGGCCCTAATTAAATGGTTAAGGCTCGGCCTCTCTCATCTGTTTCATTTCCATTTGATTTGTGTGTCACGCCCCGGTGTGTCTTGAGGTGTTTGGTCAAGATTTATGTTGATTTTAGATTATTCAGATTTTGAATTTCCATCGTAATTATGAATATTAATTTTGCAGGTGTGACACTTGGACAAGTGTTATGTAGTTTTTTTAGAGTATTGCAACATATCGAGTTTTAGTTATATGCTTTCATCTGTGTCTTATGTGAATGAATGCCAGCTAGCTAGAGACTTGCTTTGCCGACTATTTGTGTCTCGAAATTTCTTTCGCTGTTATATTTGGGACGTGACAATTCCCTTGAGAAAGTATTCTTTAAGTTCAAACGAAATGTAAACAAATCTTTCTCAATCAAACAATATTTTAAAATCATTTCCATCAAATATATAAAAAAGAGTAAGACTTGATTATAAATGATTTTCTGAGTAGGAGTCATTTTTCAATTTTAAAAAGACTCGATAGATTTGTCATTATCTAGGGAGTCATTTCTATGAGATTCGATCATTTTCTGTAAGACTCAAAAGTTATACTTTATTCATGGAGTCAATTCTATGACATGATGACTCAAAGGTTATCTTTATTTAAGGAGTCATTTTTGTCTCTGAGAGTCAATTTCATTCAATAAGTCTAGAGAATCAATTTGCTTAGGAAGTTGACTCCTTTATCGTGAGAGTCATTTTTACTTTAGAGTCGATTTCATTCAGAGGGTCGATTCTGCTAAATAACTCAGAGAGTTTATGTGTTTTAGAGAATCGATTCAGTTAAATAAAACTCAATTGCCGATTCTTTTTCATTAAGGCTCATAGAGTTGATTTAACTTGAGAGTCGATTCTTTCTTTAGGACTCAGAGAGTTGCTTTTATCTAAGAATCAATTCTTTTCATTAAGGCTCAGGAAGTCGATTTAACTTGCTAAAATTTTAGTACACACATCTCCAAGTATGAGGTCACATGATTAGGGCTATAAATATACCCTTGTCCTTTGTGAAAAGTGCGGCCATAAAAGAGGAAGGACTCTGAAAAGTGAGTGGCTAGAAAAGAGGAAGTACCCTGAAAAGTGAGTGCCCATAAAGAGGAGAAGAGTAGCGTCGCCATGAAGAAAAGAGGAAACTGAGAGAGAAGAGCTGAGTATTTGGCAGAAAAAGCTCATCAGATTTGAGAGAGCAACCAGATCAAAGGAATCCCTCATTCTTCTTCTTGATCTGGAGATCCAATCTCAGAGGGAGGTGTCAAGTTCTTCAAGCTTCATCAGAGTCCAGTTGTTCTCTAATTTTAAAGTGCAGACAAACCTTCTTTATATGTGTGTGTGTTTCTGTGTGTTGATTAATCTGCACGTGTTCTGTGAAGATAAATCTCTATCAGATAGTGTGTTTGAGTGTGTGTGTGTTTTTGAGTTGTTTTGCTCAAGTGTGTGATTTGAGCCATCGTGCTTTGAGTGTGTATTATATCTCCTTTTATAGATTGTGTGTGGTTCAATCCTCACAGTGGTGAGGGGTGGATGTAGGAATCACTTATTGTGATCTCCGAACTACCTTAAAAATCTCATGTGCAATGGTTTGTCTCTTAATTGCGTACTACATGATTGCATAGGAATCTTCTTCACACATTCAATACATACACACTCTTCACTCTAAGTTCTCAGATCTACTAGAATTTCGGTGTTCAATCAAGTTGCTCTGTGCTATGTTTTAATTTAGCCGAGTTTCCGCTGTGATTTGCATAGTTCTATTCACCCCCCCTTCTAGATCTGTTTGCCATGTTCATTCGATCATGTAGTTATTAACGAGTATTTAAATGAGCCCTTAACGAGTAATTAAATGAGTTGTTCACGAACATCATCGAGTCGAGCTCACATGTGTTCAGACTCGGCTCATTTATGAATAGAGCTTAATTTTTGTTCAAACTTGACTCGTTAGTCTAATAAATTAGTTGAGTTAAGCTTTTGTCGAGTCAAACTTCGAGTTGTTCGTCAACGTGGCTCATTTACACTCCTAGTTGTTGTGATAGTGGTGACTAAATGCCATCATCTGCTGGACATCAAGCTCACAATCATATGTTCGGTTCGTCTCAGGAGGTGGTGATGAACAATGGGGTTTACTTGGGTGGTGGATTAGAAGCTAGTGGGTGGTATGGTAGCGGGTTTGAAGAATTCCAAATTCTTGTAGCAGTTGTTGTGGTAGTTGCCATTGTTGAGCTGGTGTTTGTCGTTGTTGCCTTTGTTGCTGCTACTATCTGTGCCTTCCTTTATCGTCCCGATAACTCGACGCAACTTTATCCAGTCTATCATGTTCTGTTCATGTAGATCATACACCAATTCTTACAAGTGAAGCATTGATCAATCATGTACCCAGATTGATGATGGAATATGCAATACAAGTTATATTAAATAATCAAGTTTTAGGAGAGAATCGACTTCAAGACAAGTTAGAGACAATTGGTTCATTTTCTAACCTTCTCTGAGTTCCAATTGATTAGCTTTAATTACTTGGCTATTGACAAGATGTGCTTGATGTGCAGGTGGTGTGGCAGCCATATTTAGGTGAGGTAGACGAGGGACAGCCTTGGTTGGAGCCGACCCGCCCCTACTCTCAAGGACGGTGTGGATCCAGCTCTCAACCTTGTGCTACCTCTCCACCACTATCTGACTCAGAGGTCCCTCGGCCTACGTCAGAGTGCAGTGGATTCCCTAGCCGAGGTCGGACCCCTAGGCCTGGCTGGAGCTTTCGGGGACTCCATGACACCACAGACTGGCGCGAGCGGGCCCGTGAGCAGATCGCGGACTGGGAGCACAGAGGCAAGCGAGTCTGGTCAGAGGCTGTGTCCGACGATGCCTATCTGCAAGCATTCACCTTGAAGTATGGGTCGAAGGTCTACAGAGGCGCGAGGCGACAGGTAAATCTCAAACTCAGAGTTTCGTGAATTGTTCAATACTGAATTGTGCTGACAGATCTGGATGAATTGCAGGTGGACGTGACGGGGGAAATTGCCTCACTCTGGGCCTTGCTACTACTTCGGCAGTACAGGACCGGGAGATAGCCCGGAGGGAGACGGAGCAGCTGGTAAGTACTTACTCAGACTTCAGTACTTACCAATTTCTTTTTAGCTTATTGAGGAATTGACATGTGTTGCATGTGCCGTGCTGAGCTAGCAGGTGTGAGGAGGACACAGGCCAGTGCATCCTCTCGAGTAGCAGTGGGGAGCTCCCGTTGGATCTAGAGGACCGGCTGGCGAGCGCACTGGGGAGGGCCGAGGAGGCACAGGCTGAGCTGACAGAGAGAGTAAGTACGACAGTAATTTGATCTGAATTTGACTTAAGCTTGGTACTGACTTGATTTGCCACAGGTGACCGAACTGAGGACTGCCACTGCTCGAGCGGCCTGCTTGCAGGAGGAGGTTGATGCGGCGACAGCGTCAGCCACCGAGCGGCGCCTCCGATAGAGATGGTAGTAGCAAGTGGGACCGGTTGCGCGTGCAGGTAGAGGAGCTGACGAGGGAGTTGGTGCTACTGCGCACGCAGGGCCAGCAGCAATCAGGCAGAGCTGACCCGACTGCGCACCGAGCTGGTCGTGCAGTAGTCCCTGTCCGGAGCTTCGAGGCATAATGACGAATATAGGTCAACCCGGAGCAGGAGCTGGAGCAGGACCGGAGTGAGCGGTGCGAGTGGCGCCTCGGTCCGACAGTACTTGGTAGGTTCCTCTAGTCGGCAGAGGAATGAGGAGGAGGAGAGGCGCTTAGCCGGAGAGACTAGCACTAGGAGTGGTAAGGGTGGGTGAGATGCTACCCCCCCCGACAGGTAGGAGGGATCTGGGAGAGTGGCGGCGGACAATGAGGAGTTTTGTGAGCCACCTCCCCCTTATCTTTGTACATGATGCTTATCTTTAGTGGATCTTTTATGTTTTGTGCCAATGATTTTGTAATTTTTTTTTGGAATGAATTGAAATTGACACGAGTGTGATATGAGATCCGAAAGAGAGAGAGAAAGGAAGTTGAGTACATTGTTGTGCTGCTCATCATTTTTTTTTGAATTTTTGAATTTTGAATTTTGAATAATATCTAAAGCAAACTCTACACATGAAATGAAGGTACTTACACTTGCTACTACAACACTAAATCAAGATCAAACTACTGGAAAGGGGTCTGCATTCATTCCCCTTTCATTAAAGACCACCAAAAGATCAATGTGCATTAGGGAGGTGGGCGTCCTATAGTTGGTTGCCCCTAACTCGCGGTGCCTCTATAAAGACCATATCTGGGAGACTTTGAGCCTTATAGGAAGAAAGTGAGAAAGTCTGAGGATAAGTCTCGTGCAAGTTTTAAAAGACAAATTGGGCTTAGCTTCCTTCCACGGTACACTTTTTAGAGATTCAATCTATTGAGGAGTAACTTTTGGTCACTTTATTGTGCCTGTTTCTTGTTTGGGGCATGCGTATGACCGAGCTCAAGGCGTCCCGCGGGGAACTGTACCGCCACTCTTTGCCATGCCCCTATTCCTCGATTTTCTTTCATTTATTCTTCTTCTCTCTTTTTAATTTTGCTTTTCTTTTGTTGCCCTGATTGACCGTCCCTATTTGAGATGTCCTCTCAGCAAGGTGTGCTTAGGTCGGTCGCCTCGCCCAAATATCCTTTTTTGCCTTTACACTTCGACCGAGTAAAGGGAGACCAGCTTTTGCACCACCTAGGTATGGCCTAAGTAGCAACGATGTTTGCTAGAGGAGCTGACTAGGTTGCGATGCGAGTGTGTGATGATCCTTTCTTAAGGTGACCTTTAATGACAGGGAATAAACTCGGTCCCCTAACGCGGAGCAACCTCTAGCCTGAGTGCTGCAGAAGCAAAAAAATAAACCTAAAGACTGACTCGACCACTCTAGTTGCGAACTGAAATGACTCTCTTTTGGGTTGAAATAAATATTTACATGTACAATGCGACCCCTATATGAGAGTACGACCTGCATAGTCTTTGAACTTTGACTTTGGTTGATTTTAATTAGCTCATTTGTAGGAAACCATGGAAAATAGAGATGGCAAGAATTGGAGTCAGCTCAAGACAAGAACAAGAGGGAGACAAGACTCTACACGAATATGAGGGATATGAATCCTCAAACAACAGTATTTACAAAGAAAAGGGAGGATATCAGTGAGGACTGAAACCTCGGAAACAATGAGAGAAAGGTCAGGACCCCGAATAGGGAGTGAGGGAGGAATCGGTCAGGCCCGAGATCAAGAGGATTGGAGGAAGGAACTGTAGATGGAGGGTGGAGGATCTGGAGGATCAGAAGGTGAAGTGGAAGGAAGGGAATTGGGACCAATCAGACGTCCCTAGAGAAGGTGAACCTGACCTACAATCAGGAGGCTCGGGTGGAAGAGGAAGAGGGGAATCCTGAGCACTAAGAGATGGTGCCAAGGTATTGGAACGAATATTCTGGAACTTCGATCTCAAGTTCAGCCTCCTCTGCTTCTTGGCGGACGTCTTCTTGGGTGCCGTGGCTTCTTTGCTCTTATAGACAGATATGACCGCTTCATCTTGACATGCCTTCTCAAATAACGAGACCAAGCGGCAGATGGTCTTGCTCTCTTCTGTAGCATAGGGCTCTCTCATCAATTGTTATGACTGCCATGTGTGCACTTATTTTGGGCATCTTGGTCTCTTGCCCCTTGAGTGAAGACTCTAGTAAAGATGTGGAGTTTGTACTATTGAGAGCTTCAACTAGATGTCGCCGTGCCTGACCTTTAGCATTGATTCATGATGGCCCTGGCAGCAGTGTGAGATAGCATAACATTGTAGAGAACCCTTCTTTTTGACTAGCCATATGCAACATAATTGAGCGAGGAGTGATGAGGGCATCAATCTTATCATCTCCAATAAGCAATGTAATGGCTACCATTCTAGCTTTGGAAGTGACTGATACTAGTGCTTGAGAATTCTTCTTGACAAGCCATTTTCTGAGGAGATGGAGGCTTATCCTTCCCAAATGTGTCTGAGATAAGGACATAGACCAGCATGCGTGTAACATCTCGGGTTCCCGGCTTTCCATTTGTATGGATGACTGGTCTGTCGCGACGGAGGTGCCCGTCGTGACAGTCATTCATGTTGCGACCACTAGGTGTGTCGCGTTCCTGTCGCGCCCGGTCAACGGGTCACGACAGGGTTATCTTTTGGTCTTCTGACAGGTGTCTGCTGCATGTCAGGGTGGAGGCGGGTCAGAGCGACCTGTCAGGCTGTCGGGGCACCCAGGGTGGGTGCGTTCTGGTTGTGGTCTGGGCGGGCCGTCGCGATACGCTTGGTGTCGCGACGCCCCGCCCCGTCGCGTTCTGGGGGCCGGAGGCTAAAAGCCTTGGCCGGTTCCCTCCTTTCCCTCTTTTCCTTTCTTCCCTTCCCTTCTCCTCTCCGAGGAGGAAAGCTTCCCTCTCCGGCGATCCGGCGGTTCGGGCTTGGCGAAGCGGCGGTGGTTCGTGCGGAGCGGTTGGCGCGTCGCCGTGGGAGCGAGGAAGAGGTGGCAAGCTCATCGTGAAGGCCCCTTTGTGGGTGGTTTCTTCGTTCTCCGGTAGGGATTCTTGTACCCTTACTTGTTTGTGTGGTTTGGGGGTTCAAATTGTGGAATGCATGCTTTTACTGCTTTCTCCATGATCCCCTCCCCATATTTGTGTTTTTGTAGTTGTGTGGGGACCCCGGGATGTGGCATCCCAGTGGTTGGCCTTCCTGCTGGTGTCGTGACCGCTGAGCACATCGCGACACTAGAGGAGGTTCGCCCCGGTCGGGCGCGACCTTTATCGCGGCCCAGGAGGCCGCCGCGATAAGGGTGTCGCGACCCAGTTGCCCATCGCGACCTGTCGCGATAAGAGCTTTGTCGCTACCTGCTTCCCCGACGTAATTGGCTTGTCGCGGTTGCCCTACCCGTCGCGATGCGGTCGCGATGGGCTAGGAGGGCGTGACAAGGTCTGGGTTACCTCGGGTGTTTCCATGGCGGCGGTTGGTGTGTCATCTTGTGCCCCAGGGCAGGGTTTGCCCTCCAGACCTTCTGGTGAGAACGCGGCAGGTTGGCTCGCTGCGTTCATGACCGAAGGTGACACCTTCTTGCCGTGTCTAGCAGCTGTGCTAGGAGGCTTGCGCCTGTCTAATAATCGATTATCTGTCTGTCAATCGATTATTAGAAGAGCGGTGGTTTCTGTTTTGTTGTTAGTGTTCCAGTTTCTCGGGCCGTGCCTTGTGTGCCGGCATTGGCCGATGGCCCTTGGGGGTTTCCAGAAGGGTGCCGTGCGTGCTGGTACCTACTGGGCTTGTCTTGGTTACGAGCCAGCGGTGCCATTTCTGTGGTGGTCGCCATGCCAGTTCTCTTTCGCCTGGTGCTCGGCACTTGAGGGCTTGTCCACGAGATATGTTGTTACCGTTACCTGGGACCCCCATCCTCGAGCGCCTGTGTTAGAGGGGCTTCTCCCTGGCGGTGGACGTGCTCAGTTTACGGACTCAAGTGGAGGGGAAACGGTGGGGACAGTGGCTTCTGTCGTTTGTAGAGCTCTCTTAGCTGGGTCTGGGACGCCGAGGTTGTTGTGGTGCTCATTCAGTGCAGACCAGCTAGTCCATCTCACTGCCTCACTCTGCATTGGTTTCGGAGCCACGTAGGGAGGTCAGGCGTGGGGCCACAGTTCGACCGGACTGCGGTGTTGTGGTTGTGTTCTTGGCTGTGACTCGCTAGCCTCACTCTACCGGGGAGGTTGTAGGCTGGAGTCGGCGGCCGGCGTGCCTGAGGTGTGGACGGTGTGTCCTCCTCTTAGCTGCCTGTGGCGGTGGCTTGGTTGCTCATGCTGTGGACGGTGTTTCACGCTGTTTCCGAGATTGTGTTCTCATTGCCTGGTTTACACGGTGGTTGTAGCCTAGCCGTGTCTTGCTTTCTTGGTTTTGTCGGTTGGCCTCGTGGGCCGTGTTTAGTAGTTTCCATTCTGCGGGTTCTCTCGGGGTGTCTTTTGTAGACACCCAACTGTTTTTGGTAACCCGTTCCTTGGTGCCGTATATGGTGGCACCAGAGTGTGTAGTTCCCTGACCTCATGGAGTGCCCGAGGTGTAGGGTGATTCTATTTGTGGGCCCTCGACCTTGTGGAGGTCTGAAGTGGTCGTGCCTGTGGTGAGACGTTCGTTCTCACTTGGTTGCTTGGTGTCTCTCGGGGTGACCACTGGTTGTTCCTTCCGACCTCGTGGAGGTCTGGGATGTTGGGTGCTTGTGTCTTGAGACTATGGTCTCACATGTTCGCTTCGGTGTTCCATGAGCTCCGTTGTCTCGGCCGGTGTGTGCCGAGGTTTGCTTCCGCGTTGTGTTGCTCTGGCCCGACCCCGGTTACGGGTCGTGGCGTTGCTCTAGTTGCTTCCGCATGTGTTTGACTCCGCTGGTTCTGCGGGAGTCGTGTTTGGCCTGACCCGGGTTGTGGTCGAGGCGTTTCTCTATTTCCGCTGCTTTGTAGTACTCTGTGGTAGGCATTTCTCGCTTTACTGCTTTATAGAGTAGTTTTGCTTCCACTTTATTGGAGTTCTTGCTACTTGGCTGGTAAGGGATTGGTAATCCCTACTGGGCCTTGTTCGCAAGGCTCACCCCCCTACTCTCTCCAGGTAGGGACTCGCTGTCGCAGGAGTTCGTTGCCGGACGGTCGTGGTGGCAGTTTGTTGCGCCTTGCGTTGCCAGCAGTGTGAGTTGTGAGCGTGAGTGCTCTTGTAGAGTGAGTTGAGAGTGGCCTTTTTGCAAGTCCTCGGGTATGCCCTTAAGGACAGCACCTTTCTTTCTGTACCTGTACTTTTATTTGGGACATGTTGTACATAATTTCTTTATTAAATGTACAAACTTTCTGATATAGTTTATTTGCATTCATTGCTTATCTCACTGGACTAAATTCTAACCCTTCCGGGTCTTCGAATCCGTGGGTGGCGGCGCGACCTTCGGGGTCCCTGGTGGGGGGTCTAGAGGTCGGGTCGTACAATGCGGCTGATGTAGCTGTAGGGTCAAAGCGCATGCTGCCTTTGCTACCTTTGCTTGGATTATCTTGCCCTCGAGAATAGACTCAAGGCATGTTGTCGGTAATGCGCATCCGCTCCATTGGGATGTAGTGGCGATGGGATGTGGGGTAGCTATGGTGAGTTCGTTGGATGCGAAGGGTTTTTGTGTGCGGTGACTGGATGGTGGCAAAGATAGGCTCGTGCGGAGAAAGCTCTTCTTCCAACTCAGAGGTTGAGGCCTTGGGAGTAGAACTCTTGCTCCGGCTCAGAGGTGAGCATAGCTTGCCTGAGCTTGGTGCTATGGTGGTGGCCTGCTCAGGTGTAAGTGGTAATGGGGTGGAGGAGGTAGCAAGGGGTAAAGATGGAGGGTTTGTAGGAGCTGAGGGATCAATGGTTTTGTGCGTTAAGGAAGACGGCCAATGGCACAATGTGGCATCATGGGTAGGTGTGGTGGTGATAGCCTGAGCAAGGATTGGTGGAGGAGGCTGTTGAGGTGGCGACGGAGCGGATGACGCACTTTTGAGGTAAGTAAAGAAATGCCTCTACCTCTGAACGGGTTGTAGGCTGTCTTGGCTATGACTGCAAATGATCTGCCGAGGCTGCTCGAGTGGCTGTTACTCTGATTTGATGGAGAAGGTGACCGTCCCTGGCCATGCGCTTGACAATGTAGGATGAGCATGTGCATTTCAGCCCAATCTATCTTGTTCTCCAGATTATAGATCACATCTCGAAATTCGCAGTAGTTGCGACTGTATGCCCCGGATGGCGATGATATATAATACTCTGATTGGTCCCATTGTCATGTCCCAGCTTGGCTTTTCTGGAGGGAGTTGTAATGCATTGATGGACATCAGGGCTGTGAAGACATCAGAGAGGGATTAGGCAACAAATGATAAAGGGCTCGCTTTGGGCCAAGTGGATGTTGGGATGGATGAGTAGTGATGGTGTGGTGCGGTGGCACAGGCAGGTGGTTGTTCTTGTGGAAGTGGAGCGAGTTGGCTACATGGGGGTGGAGGTGTATAGTGATTAGCGGAGTGGGTAAACATGGTGTGGTGGAGGGCATCAACTTGGGCATGCTTTTGGACTCCCTCATAATGGGCCTTTGATGCGCAACAGGGTTGTTGGGCCTCAACAAGGATGGCACAGGAGAGTCGCTGAGCTGGTTTTAACAAAGCGAGCACGGCTGTATTTGTTGCATGGATGTGATGTTGTTCATAGCCAAGATGTGGTGGTACATGGGCGTTGCATTGGCAATTATGAGCTTGATCTTCTCCTCTTATGGGATGTGCATTTGAACATGTGTGGACATTTGACGCCATCGGTCAACATAAGTTTGCAAATTCTTCATCAGGCTTCATCTGCTTAGTCATCAGATCGGCCATTTGAATACACGGGCCCTGCCCAGCCTTGATATTGCTGTATAATCTAACCTTGACCACTTCAAAATTCTCAACTTCATCGGAAGGCAAGGAATAAAACCACTCTAGAGTGGGCCCATCCAATGACCGCCTAAAAAGGTAAGCCAATAAGCGGTGATCATGTTGGTAGGACACCGAGTCATAGAGGAACTCCTTCAGATGGATGTAGGGGTCTCCAGTTCCACTATATTTGTGATAAATAGGGAGCTGAGAAAGAGAAGGGGCCGAAGACCATGGAAATCAGGAGAGTATCATTGAAGGAGGGTTTGGAATTTAACTGCCACCACATGTGGCTAAGCTATCACTTCATGGACTCGAACTCGGATTGGAAATCCTGAGTCGAGGTGAATTGTGGGTAGCGAGGGCCAGCTTGGAATGAAGCGGAGTTGAGAGCCAAGGTCCGAACCAGATTGAATATAATGGGCCGGTTGTGATGATGTGGGCTGAACAAAAGGATGCCCAATCCAGAGTGACAACGTGAGTGGATCTAGAACGAGCAGGATAATGTGGCCTATTGGGCCCATCCTTGAAGAAGATTGTGGAGCAAAGGTGGACAACAATTCGCGGGCCTGGTCAGGGCCCATTTCAAGTAGGAGGCGTTCCAACTCTACGGCCTCAACAGAGGAGGAGGGTAACGAGACGGCGTGGGAAAAGGTAGCCCGATGGGCCCTGGGCTGGGCTGAATTTGAAAGAAATTCATGAGACAAGGGGCCTGCATGAGGAGGAGAGGTTGGAGGATAGGTGAAATGGAAAGGAGCCATGAAAGGATGAATTAAAAGGATACACTAAATACAAATAGGAGTACAACACCAGTACAAACACACGAGAAGGGGATGAGAAAAGTAGTTCTCAAGCAAACACCCAAATTAACATGATATGCGTCAGGTTTAGGGTTATCACTTAGCCTTTTAATGGATTGATTTAATTGAATTGCACTCGGCTAAAGAAGGACCCTAATGGGTATGAACTCAAGTACTCAGGATGATTAAGGGAACACACAAACTCACGCGCAGGATGGTTGAACTAGGGATACAACGGGTACAACCAGCCCGGCGAACCGCAACGTGCGTACGGCCACGGGGACTTACGGAGGCCCTCGGTAGGCGGCCCTAGTCAGCCCACGAGTACTCGTAGGTGAGAGGACCCACTCAATCGAGGAGGAAAACCTACTCAGCACAGATCAGAAGTGTATGCATGGGCCTAGGTGCACCAAGGTGCATGCAATTTCTAATTACGCTAAATATAGTGACTAATAGGCCTCGGCTGTGTCTCGGGCGGCTAGATACGCCGCGACCCTATCGCGACCGTAATTCCAGCCACGATATCAGTAGAATGCTGAGACCTATAGTCCATACAAACAAAGAGCAGACACTATCCTAAGACGCAGAGAAACCATGGAACAACCCAAATAACACAGCAAGACTCATTGACCACATGGAAACTAACACATGTATCAAAAGCAATAACAAACAATGTGTACCTAATGACGCGACTTCCAGCATGGCGCAAACAAGTTGCGGCCTTCGCTCCCGCCCCGCGACAAAACCCGAATGCAAACAGGAAAAGTAAAAGGAAAACTCGAACCCCTAGCAGGATTCTAATAACCAAAACGCGAATGTACATAGCAAAACAACAGGAGAAGACATACATGAACCCCAGAACAGAAATAGGGTGTTCAAAAGAGGAGGGACACGTACCTCATGTCGCGTCCAGATGCATGGCGCGACCTAATCGCGCGACGCGATGCGTCGCGTTCCTGACAGAGAACAGAAACACAAAACAACCACAAAAAACCTACCTAACAGGGTTCTAGGAAGCATTTTAAACAACTCAACATGGTAGGCAAACAAGCTAAACTCACGAGCTAGCACTGAAGGTCCCACCGTGATCGCCAAAAGGTGTAATCACGGGTTGTGCATCCCTCGAAACACATTTTAAAATTAGTAAAGAGCATGGGAATATGAAGGATATGGAAATATGGATGTGATCGCCACCTACCACGTTGCCATGGATAAGAGTAAACTGGGCTAACAGTGCTAGGAAAAGAGAGAGAATGGGGACACTGACCTTGTCGTCGACGGGTTATGTCGGACCCCAACCAGGCACGTTAGGTTGTCGCGACCCCTCCTAGGCCGTGTTCTCTGCAGTGCGGGAGAAAGTTGGTGTGTACCTTCTTCCTGTCCTCTGGCCGGCCAGAGAACAAGAGCTCCTCGTTAGATGCTGCTTGGGTGCCTGCCAAAACAAGAAAATAACAAATAAAACCCTGTTAGAACAAGTTTATGTGTAGTAGCTATCCATAAGTGAAGCGAATAAAGGAGTATGGTGGGTACAAATATGGGGTGGTTTTTTAACCCTTGGGTGTATGGAAACATGGGAGGAAGATGGAAATGCTCCTATCTAAGAAAGCAAATAACAGCATGAAAGGAAAATGAGGAAAGAAGGGAAGAAGGAGCCCCAATGGGGCGACTCCCTGGCATTGTATGGCGTCCTTGGATGTCGTAGAAGCTCCTGAAGATATAGGGGTCGCCTCCCTCACGCACCAAGCTCCATAGTTGATCAAAATGGGCAAGGCTCAATGTGGAGGATATGAGAAAATGGGAGGTGAAGAGAGGGCTGCGAGCTAAGTCCAGATCAAGGAAAATTTCGGCAGCACTTCGTGATCAAAATGGGGCTCCCCTCTCCTCCTCTGAAGGAGAGGCCTTATTTTTATAGACTAGGAGAGAGAAAATCCCATTTTTTAATGATAATTCCCCAAAAGAAGATAAATCCATATTAAATCAGTGAGGTGAGAGTCCTAAGGAGGTCCCCAAGGGTCCTGGAGCCTCAAAACGCGCTTAGGGGGGTTGGGAGGTTGCATGGGATGATGATAAGGCCAATAGAGGATAAAGAGGAGGTGGTTGCGGAGGCCCGCGTACACGCCTGTAGTCGCGACGGATCGTAGGGCGCGACAGGATGAACGCGACGATAAGTCATATTCACCCCCTCTAGGACATCTAAAGCTCCATCTAGATTCAACAAGTGGTATCAGAGTGAGGTCTTCTCATAAGAATGAAATTTTGAGAAGAGATGTAGCAGAAGCCATAACAATGAAGGACAGTTCGTAACCGACCACTATTCTTTATGGTGAAGATTACCAATATTGGAAGATGTTGAATGGAAATGCTCCTTCGAAGCATAACTTTGATCTATGGCAGGTTGTAAGGCCCTCGAATTTTGCTCTTTTATTAGACTTTGTCATATGGTAGTTAGATGCCTGTGTATATAGCTATGTGTATATAATATATGTAGTTATTCTGCATATTGTATTTGAATAATGTTGTACATATGTATATACTTGTTTATTTATGTACATATATTTTATTTACATTGTACATATGGTGTTTAGATTATACATTACATTGCATGTATATATGTATATAGTGTATGTATGTTTGGGCATTTCTATGTTTGGCCGAGAGGCCAATTGACATCAACATGAGTGGACGTTTACAAGGGAGTCGACGTCCAGATCGATGGACGCCAATTCCAGTAAACGGCAGGGAAGTGGACGTCTATTTCCCAGAATTTGTGCGTTTCAGATCTGGAAACAGCTACGTTTCCTTCAGTTCTTGTTTTGGAAACTGCATCCAACGGTAGGATTCCTACCCAAATGCGTACCCGATCCCTTAGGTTCTATAAAACTCATTCTTCTGGACGGATTTAGTCTTTTTGGCTCTTGTCAAAACCCTAGAACTACTTGTGCAAAACTTGAACTTTGGAGGCTTGGATCTGGCGATTGGGTGCGTCTTCTGGTGTTCTTCATGAACTGAGTGGTGCACTTGATCTTAAGGAAGCTTCCCCGACTCCGGCGTGCAACATATTCCATCACAGAAGCCGGTTCGAGGGGAGATTTGGACTCTTCTTGGCTTGGCCGAGGAGAGCATCTTCGGAAAAATAATCCTATCTAGCAATTTTTCGGAGGCAAGTAACCAATGGATGTCAACCCTACTCATGTCAGCTAGGTCCTAGGAAATTTTTGGATTTTATTTCGTGTCCTGGAACCCCCATTCACCATGTTTTGTTGGATCAGTCTGCACTTCTGCAGACAAGAACTTAATGGCCAACTTACTGCTGTTAAGATCCAGAGTTGGCGGCAACCTATTGTGCCATTACCCCTGTCGGCGGCAACCCTTGTGCCGCCAAGTTCTTCAGGTTTTACAGAATGCATGTTTGATCTCTGAAGTATATTTTCTGAACTTTTGAATGTGTGTACATGCTGTGAGAATTATTTTAGATCATGTCCATATGGTAGGTCATATCATGAGGCTAGGACGAATTTCTGTGTACAGTTCTATTTATTAGAATTTCTGGAAATGGAATAGTGAGCATGATTTGCCTATTTTAATTCTAATTAAAATGATTCATTGCATGTTAGAGTATCAAAATTTTGTATGAACATATGACGCTATATTCATATTTTGGAACTGCTAAGTATGACTTTGTACTGTAAACCATGTTTAATTGGATTTCTAGATAAATCTACAGGAAGCTTGTTTTAATTATTATAAATTGTATATTGTTCTGAAAAATCTAAAATTTTGATGATGTGATAAATAACCTGTGAAAGACTGTGATAAAAATTTCATGTTGTATTGACATCTGTAGGTACTGTGATCAGTTTAATAAGTGTAATTGACCATATTAGTCATGTCAATTTTGATTATGTGAAATTTAGAGATTAGCAGCATGTTTAGGATTATGTTATGATCAAATTGCCACTGTGAATAGTAGCATCATGTTAGGTAACCTGAACATGTGGGATTGTAATTAATGCATGTAAATATGTTACATAGAGCATGAGAATTGTGTGAACAATATGACAATGTGATAATGTAAAACTGTGCCGTTAGTGACACTGCTACCATAGAGGGCTGTGGAACCATACCGTAGTAAAGTCCCTATGGAAAAGTTCAATGTGTGTGATATCCTATGGGCATTAGGATGAAATCCTAGAGGTGGACAAGTACCACTGGTTAGGGTGGAGAGGGCTTCTCCCAGTTCTGTGCAGTTAACCAAGATCTATCACTGTGTTGCCTAGGTGATGGGTATGTGTAAGTGTATGTGTGTCCTTCTAGTGGTGGTTTGGGCTATG
Source organism: Colocasia esculenta (assembly GCA_014218235.1). Taxonomy (NCBI): domain Eukaryota; kingdom Viridiplantae; phylum Streptophyta; class Magnoliopsida; order Alismatales; family Araceae; genus Colocasia; species Colocasia esculenta. Next base: position 20,379 of record JACBKR010000958.1, read on the forward strand.
TGTCACGGCAACTAAGTGTAAATTGTGAATATGTGTATATGATCATGTGAATTGTGCAATGTGAAATATGAGTATGTGAAATTGTTAAGTGAATATGTTAGCATATGAATAAGTGTAAACCCATGTGATTATGTTTAAATCATGTCAAAACAGCTAGCAAAATGTGTGCATAATTGTGATAATGCATGAGAAAATGATTAGAATTCATGCTACGTATGCCATTCACCATATTCATAATTCCATGCTATAATTGTGTTAAACTGTGAAATGAATCAAATGAGACTTGGACTTTTGATTAATGTGGTTACAAAGTGTAGAAAGCGTGCTATAGGTTTTCATTTTAGTTGTTTAAGTAATACGAAGCATGTACCATGTTTATCTTAATTGCTTTGAAAACTAGAATGTGTAGGTGATATGTGTATGGTTGTGTCCTTAGATTGCTTGCTGGGTCTCTTTAGACTCATACTTGCTTCGGCGTACAGGTGTGACAGGTGTCTCCACTTCTGAGGAGGAGATAGTTAGGAGCGACTCCGAGAGGAGGAGTAGCTATTGTTGGGAGATTTCTATATTGTACTTCATTTCCATAAGTATGTAATCAATAATGATGTATTTCATTTGGACAATGTAAATTATGTTGGAGTTGTAATAATGTGGGCATATGTATTTCTTCTTATGCTATATGGACTGTGGATGTAATGATGATGATGGAATAAGATTGAATATTTACTTGTTTCCGCTGTATTATTTCAATATTTGTGTACCTCAATCTAATGTTTAGTGTTGGGTAAATGTCCACTGTGACGACGTTCTTTGTACTGACGTGTTGGTATAATCGTATCGTATAAGGAGGGTCGTTACACAATAATAGAACAAGGTGATTATGCTATCATTGCTGATGGTAATTCTACATTATCAATAGCTGATAAAATAAATATGTCCCTAAACTATAAGGCTAAAAACTAGCTATGTTGCACATTATCTAAGGGATAATTTAACAAGTTATCTACATGTAGGTCTACTAAAGAAATGTGGGATGAGTTACAAGTAACATATGAAGGGACTGATAAGTTTAAACAAACTAGAATAAATATTCTTGTTTCTCAATATGAACAACTTAAAATATTACCTAATGAAGATATTACTCAAATGTACAATAGATTTACTAATATAACAGTCGGCTTAAGCTCATTAGGTAAGAACCTTACTAATGAAGAAATTGTTAGTAAAAATCTTAGATCTCTAACTCAACTATGAACTCCCAAAGTATTGCACTAGAAGAAGCTCATAATCTCACAAAACTTTCTATAGATAAACTAATGGTTCTCTCATGGCTCATGAAATATATGAAAATATTTTCTGAGAGTTCTTCGAAAAATAAAAAATCAAAAGCTTTGAAGATTGCAGCCACTTCTTCTTCATATTTTGAAATTACAAGGAAAACTCTGAAGACATTAATATAAGACAACTATAAAGAAGGCTTCAAGAATCCTTACCAAGACGAAGATTTCGGTTCAAAAAGACACTTCAAGAGAGAAAAGAAGAAGGATCTAACATGCTATGAATGCAACCAACCAGGCACTTCAAATCAGAATGTCCTAAACTCAAAAGAAAAATCCAACAGAAAGGTAAAGAAAATAAATATAGAAGTTCAAGAATAAAGCAATGGCAACCACATGGGACAATGAAGAAGTAACAAGTTGAGGCACTTCAAGCTCAAAATCAGAATAAGAAGAAGCTAATCTAGCCCTCATGGCAGGACTAGAACTGGTAACCTCCGAAACTTCTTTCACTTCATGTTCAGAATATGATTCTGATAGCTTAGAAAATATATTTAATAAAGTATATGATAAATATAAATTATTGTTAAATGAATGAAAGTTCTTAAACTAAATTTCGTAATGAAGAAAAATCCAACATCTTTTCTAAAATACGAATAGAAAGATTATGACAACAATTAGTTGAAACTAAAAGAATAAATGAATTATTGTGTGAAGACTTAAAACTAAAAATAGTAAAATTATGGAACTTGAAAATAATCTAAATGAACTAAAGAATGAAGAAAGATTAAGAGAATAAAATGATTACTTAGAGCTTCCATAGATAAAATAACAAACTGCAAACATCCTTGGTAGTAAAACTAAAAAGTGTTAGAATAGGTAAAAAGTATGAGTAGGATATAAACCACAATAAATGAAGAGAAAATTATTTATCAAGAACAGTATTCAACTCCCAAATTGTAAAAGAAAGCTTAACTGGAAAATACAGAAAAAATAAATCAACATCACCATAAACAGAAAATGAACAATGTGAGAACACAACCAAGAATGCATATAATTTATGTTGCTCTCATTGTAACCCTTAGGATACACCATTAGCCCTGCATTATTAGACATCTGCACTGGATTCCTAAAACTAACCCTCATGGACCCAAAAATTTTGGGTACAAAATATCTCAACTTAATTTTGTTTGTAGAGGCGCCTGAAAACATCTAATTGGTACTTAGATAGTGGATGCTCAAGTCATATGACAGATGATAGAAAGCTATTCACAAGTTTTCAGAAGTGAAATTGTTCAAGTTACATATGGTGACAATGGAAAAGGAAAAATGATAGGATGTGGAACAATAGGAATAAAAACGAAAGATGTAATAGAGGATGTTATGTATGTTAAGGGGTTAAAACACAACCTCATTAGTATCAGTCAACTATGTGATAAAAGTCACTTAGTAAATTTCAGAATGACAAGTGTATTATCTTAATGATGGAAAATAATTTTTGAAGCTCAAAGAATGAAGAATATGTACACTTTACAACTGAAAGAATTGAAAGAAGTCAACTTGTGCCTTGCAACTACAAAGAATGAAGAAACTAATTTATGACATAGAAAACTAGGACATGCTATCACCTCAGTGATCAATAATTTAATCAAGCATGATCTGGTTGAAGGTCTTCCAAAGCTCAAAATAAAACTGAAATCTGTACAACCTGTGCAAAAGAGAAGTAGACCAAGACATATTTCATCCAAAACAAGGGTAACTACCTTAAAACCATTACAACTCAATCACATGGATTTATTTGAACCTATAAGAACAGTAAGTCTTGGAGGAAAAGTGTATGGCTATGTAATTGTGGATGATTACTCAAATACATTTGGATATATTTTTTGGAAACCAAATTATAACTTTCTAAGCCTTCCTGAAATTCAGTAAAATAGTACATAAGAGCAAGAAATATGAGATAATCAACATCAGATCAATCATGATGGAGAATTCAATAATGAGAAATTTGTCAGATTCTGTGAAGAAAATAACATTGAACATAATTTCTTTGTACCAAGAACACCTCAACAGAATGGAGTAGCAGAAAGAAAGAATAGAACATGCTAGACATAGCCAGAACAATGTTTATAGAATATAATCTACCAGATACTTCTGGGCAGAAGCAATCAACATAGTCTGCTACATTATCAATAGGTGCATGATCAGACCAATACTGAAGAAGACAATATATGAGCTCTACAAGGATAAAAAGTCAACATCAGTCATCTTTGACCTTTTGATTGTAAGTGTTTTATTTTAAACAATGGTAAAGATAATCTAGGAAAATTAGATGCTAAAAGTGATGAAGATTTTCTATTATGATATATTTCGAAACCTAGAATATAGAGTGTTTAACAAAATTTTTTTAACAATTGAACAAATTATTCATGTTCTATTTTATGAAACTAACCCTTCTATGAAAAGATAGAAGAAGAAGAAAATGTTATTGATGATTTGTGTAGGGATCTGGAACATACTTTTCTTGAAGAAAAATATGAAGATAAGAAAGATCCTTCACTATAAGAACTACAACAGAAGAAGAAGCACATGAGGAACTACTTACAGAATTGAGCTATCACATAGATCATCCAAGAGAACATAATAGGTGATCCTTAGGATAGGGTAAGAACCAGAGGTATGTCCATTCCTTGTGATTACACTGCATTTGTATCTCAGATTGAGTCTACGACAATCAATGATGCACTGGCCGATGAATTTTGGATCCTAACTATGCAAGAGGAACTTAACCAGTTCTAATGCAGTCAGGTCTGGACACTTGTACCTAGACCTTCTGACCATCCAGTCATTGAAATCAAATGGTTTTCAGAAACAAGATGGATGAATTAGAGATAATTACTAGAAATAAGGCCATATTGTAGCTCAAGGTTATTCCCAAGAGGAAGGCATTGATTTCGATGAAACATATGCTCCAGTTGCTATATTAGAGGCAATTAGAATCTTATTGGTATATGCATGTTCCTTGAATATCAATTTATATCAAGTGGATGTAAAGAGTACTTTTTTGAATGGTTCATAAAAGAAGAAATTGATGATGAGCAACTGTCGGTTCTGAAGATACTGAGTATCCAATCATGTTTTTCATTTAAGGAAGACACTATATGGTTTGAAACAAGCTCCAAGAGCTTGGTATGAAAGACTAAGTGTCAATCTTCTATCACATGATTTTGCAAGAGATAAAGTAGATAACACTTTATTTATTAAGAAATTTTATGAGGGATTTGATTGTATAAATATATGTTGATGACATTATTTTTTGTTCTACAAATGAATCACTTTGTAAATTCTTCGAAAATTTTATGCAAAGTGAGTTTGAAATGAGCATGATGGGTGAGCTTAATTATTTTATTGGCTTGCAAATCAAACATATCAATGAAGGAACTCACATTTGTCAAACCAAGTACAGATCTGCTTTCAAAGTATGGTTTTGACAAGTGTAAGCCATTATGAACACCTATGAGCTCAGGAATAAAGTTAGATAGGGATCCAATTGGAAGAAAGTAGATCAAAAGATATATAGAGTATGATTGGGTCATTACTCTATCTCACTGCTAGTAGACATATATAATGTTCAGTGCATTTTGTGTGTCAGGTTCAGGCTGATCCAAAAAGTCTCATATAATGTTGTTAAGATAATTTTTAGATATCTTATTAATATAAGTAAATTGGGTTTTATGGTATCCTAGATGCTTTGAATTTAGTTTACTTGGATATAGTGATGCTGACTATGCTGGATGTAAAATAGATAGAAAAAGTACCAGTAGAACTTGTCAATTTCTTACAGGTTGCTTAATCTCTTGGTATTCCAGAAAGTAAAATGATGTGGCACTTTCTACAACAGAAGCAGAATACATTGCAACTGGAAGTTGTTGTACTCAATTGTTGTGGATCAAACACTAGCTGGAAGACTATGTTCACAAACTAAATACAATTCTAATGATGTGTGACAACATAAGCACAATCAACCTGAACAAGAATCTAATCTAGCATTCAAGATGGACTCTTCTAGGGCTATGTATGCTTCCTTCTTTTCTCCAGAGCAATTCCAGAGGCTATCCTCCACCAAAGTCTACATCTATCCTGGTAAAGTGGTAGATTTCTCCCAGCTGACCGGCTAGTTGAGTTCAGTAGCAAAGACATTGGAAGCCATGGGTTGGAGAAGTTTGTGGGAGCTTAAAGAGCCAACATTTGAAGACGCAGTAAACGTCTTTTATGTGACTCTATCGGTTATTGCAGATGGTTCGTTGGAAGGCATTCAAATGGGTGTGGTTAGGGATGCTAAAAAAGCATCAGATTGGTGACTACCAACTCTTATCTTCACTACAACCAGAAGAGATAGTAGTCATCCTTGAACCACATTTCTTCTGTGAAACAGTAGCTGTCGACAGCCCCTTCTTCAGCTATCGACAGATGGGTTTTTCCAGAACATCAATTCTTTTGTTTCTCACTAGCCGTCGACAACCACATTCTTACTGTCGACAGATGCCCTTCAATTGTGAAAACATCAACATTTCTTGACAATTCTTCATGAGTATGTTCATATCATTGATGCAAGGGGAGAATTTGGAATTAATATTCATTACAATCTTTCATACTCACATAGTACCCAAGACATTTCATTAAACCACAATGATTTTGAAATGATACTCTTGTATGAGTCAAGGTTGTGACATTAAGAAAACATTGAACAAATCTAATGGCTTGAACCTAACTCACTTGAATAACTCCCTATGGATATCATTTTTCTTAAATGGATTGATAAGTACGAAGGTTATTGAACTAATGCTTTACATTGGCTTTTGACCTTAAATACCCTTTGACCTTGATTTTAAATTTAAAAAAAGAGAAAAGCTACCTATTTCTAACTCAAAAGTTCATCAAACTTATATGCTATGGGACAACGACAAGCAATGATGAGCATTTCTAAGTAACCGGGGACATGGGCATCACAAATGTCTGTCATCACGTCAAAAAGTCTATTCATTATCTATGTACAATGGTATGCTGGTCACTCACACTGAGTAACTGGGGGTACGGGCATCTTACATGTCTATCTTCACGTAAAAAGATGAAGTGATCCTAATTACCACTTTTTCTATTAACTTGATCAAGATATAATTCAATGCGAGAAATAGAGTGAAGCCTCCATGCTTTTAAATCAAGGCTATATGTTTTATTGTGAATTGCTAATGTAGAAATTATTTTCAAATACCAACTGAACATCACCCACTAAGAAATATATTTTTCTACAATGGCTTTATTCAAAGGGGTTATCTTATTTTCATAAGATTTTGTATGATGTCTTCTCAATGTTGAAACTTAAGAATCCCGGGGTATTACTTCCTAACCATTGTAGACCTTTGATATGTCTTAATACTAGTGGGTATGACATTTTATAATGAGTACACACCAGTTTTCCACCGTACAATCCCATTTGAACACTCATTCCCCACTCAAATCTTTCACAATTCAGTTCTGGGGTCAAGTAGTTCTTTGCTTCATTCTTATCTATGTGTGCACTCACTATCTTTTTGAATGTTGTCAAAAGGGGAGAAACATCATCAATTGTATAAATTGCTAATTTTGTCATCATAAAAAAGGGGTTGAATGTTGGGTTACAATGTGTATGATGACATGTGCTTAAATGTTTTTGATGATGAGTGACATAATTGATGTTGTATAAATTTGGAAAATAAAAATGACAAAGACATGAAAAAGATGAATAAATGACCATCATGCTTCTATTGATCACCTATATATTCATTGTATCTCATTTAGAATCTTTTTCAATGTAAGTGTGAATGTGTACAAGACAAGCATCAAAATACAAGAAGACAAAAGAACAAGAAAGGACTTCAAGTGATCACCTGTCGACAACCATGAAGGTCCCTGTCGACAGATAGGTCATCTAGGAACAAACAAGCTATTGGAAGCTCAAATGGAGCAGTAGCTGTCAATAGATGCAAGGTACCTGTCGACAGTACATGCTGCCTGTCGACAGGCAGAAATCGCATGTCGACAGATAAGGCCTTTCCAACAAGATCATGGTTCTGGAAAACGAGAAGTCTGCAGTATTGTCGACAGATGTAAAGTGCATGTCGACAGATGAAGAGAAAAGTCAGATACGAGATATGGATATATTCTATATTAGGGTGTTTCTTTTAGCACGTCTCTCCATACTTGGACACCCATATATAAGAACATATGGAGGTATTTCGCAGCAAGAATCCACCATATTAAAACCCTAAGCAAAACCCAAGAGAGAGCTTCTCCCTGCTGCTCTGCTTCAACTCTCTGTTCAGAACAAGGAAGATCTATTCTTCGAGCAGGATTGAAGTCGTTTCGTCCACAGTTCAATCTTCTTCACCATCTGATACTTGCCAAGACGATGCTTGGAGTTCTTCTGTACGACCACCACGAAGAATTCTTCATCAGGATTTGTTTCTACACTCTCAGAATTCTTCTTTTCCTTCCACTCTTCACTACTTTGTGTGTGTGGTATTGGTTCAAGCGTTCCTTGTGCTTGATCCACGTGTGGTTTGTTGTTCTGATTGTGTGTTTGCATCAGACAATGTGGGTGTGTGTGTTGTAGAGTTGAACTCGCTCATAAGCAGTCGTTCTGCGTGTGTGTGTGGACGGTGGACGTAGGATACACAAGTTGTGTACTCCGAACCACCTTAAATCTTCGTGACCTGTGGTTTGAACGTTTCACAGTAGATGTTTGGTAGGCACGTTGATTACTCACACGCTAGATAGGTTGTTGTTTATTCTACTCACAATAAGTACACACATTAGAGTTCAAATTCTATATAACTGTTTAAGTTTTTGATAAGTCAGCGTTGGATCAAAAGAAGGCCATAGTGTTTCTAATTGTTAGTAATCTATTCAACCCCCCTTCTAGATTACTGTTTAAGATAGTTCTGCATATCCTTTCAATTGGTATCAGAGCGAGGTTTCTCCGATTACTGCTTTAATAGCTTGATCTCACGATCATGGGAAATTCGATCTCATGGAAACCAACAAGGGTTTATGGCTGAAGGACACTCAGTGTCCAGGCCACCCTTCTTTGATGGCACTGACTATCCGTATTCAAAAAATCGTATACAGGTTTTTCTGAGAGCTCAAGACTACGAGTTGTGGAAAATTGTCAGCAAGGGAGCATATGAGTTGCCCACTGACGAAGATACCTGGACTCGAGAACAGATTCGGAAAGGTACCTTGAATTGGAGCGCATTGAACATGATGCAGTGCTCCATGCATCCCAAGGAGTTTTCAAGAGTCTCCACATGTAACTCAGCAAAAGAAATGTGGGACAAACTTGAGCTCATTTACGAAGGTATGTCTGAGGTAAGGGAAACCAAAGCAAGCATGCTAGTATCTGAATTTGAGATGTTTAAAATGAAAAATGAAGAAACCATTTCAGATATGTTTGCTAGATTCATGCTTATAATAAATGGGTTGAAAGGTCTTAAAAAGGAGTACTCAGAAAGTGACTTGGTTAGAAAGATACTTCGATCTCTTCCATCCTCTTGGCATACTAAGGCCACTATCATTGAGGATTCTAAAGACCTTTCCACAATTAAATTGGATGAACTAATTGGATCCCTGATGACGTATGAAATAAATCTGAAAAGAAGAAACTAAGGTAATTCCTAGGAAATCCATTGCTTTAAAAGCCTCTAACAAAAGTTCTTCAAGTTCTAAGAAGAGGCACAACAGGAAAGTGATGAATCTGAATCGTCTAGTGATAGTGAGAATGATGAGATGGCCATGCTCACTAGACAGTTCAAAAAACCCTCAGGTTCAAAAAGAAAGGCTCAGGTAACTCCAAACTTTTCCAAAGAAAGATTTTACAAATAAGCTTGAGTCTAATAAGAAATCTAACATGATTATATGCTATGAGTGCAAGAAACCAGGGCACATGAGAGGTGAATGTCCAGAGCTCAAGAAGAAGCTGAAAAAGAACAAATTCACCTTCAAGAAAGCCAAGGCAATGATGGCGACTTGGAGTGATGAAGATGAAGACGACAATGCTCAGGAAGCTCTGGAGATGAAGAAATTCAGTGTTTAATGGCAAGGAGTGAAGACTCAAATGAGGTAAACTCTTCCTTTGAAAACTATACAATTGATGAATGGGAAGAGGCATACACTTTGCTCTTTGAAAAATTTTGTAATTCAAGTCTGAAAATAAAGCACTGAAAAGAAACTCACTAATCTTATGTCTAGCACATACACTGATGAACAACTTGCAATCATGTCTAAAGAAATTGAATTGCTGAAAATTGAACAAGAAGGTCACTATCAAGAAATGGATTGCATGAAAGAAAAATTGTAAGAAAATGAAAAGAAAAACAAGTGTTAAGTAAATCAGTTGAAACTCTCCAACTTGAAATCAAGAGATTCAGAAAATTGGAACAAGCTCAGAAGAACTAAAAGTAATCTGATGATCTCTCAAGATTTGTGAAAGGAAAAGAAATCTTGATGCTGTTTTGGGTGTTAAAACAAATGTAACAAGGCATGGACTTAGATTTCAACCAGAAAAATAAAAGAACTTGGAGAAAAATGATCACATCTTTTGTTGATTGTAGTCCAAGTACAAGTAAACAAGTTCCACCTAAGAGCAAGAATACTCAAGCTAAGGGTAAGCACCAGCAACATAATCAAAAGACTTCATTTGTTCAACACACTAAGAAAACTGTCGCAGATCCAAAGAGCCCTGTCGACAGAACTGGAAATCTGCAGAAAAAAGAATGCCAAATAAGCAACAAAAGGGTAAGATGCATGCTCAAGCTCAACAAATCAGAAAAAGAAATGTTTTGAGTAAAACAACATCATGCAATGTCTGTAAAAACTTGGCCACACTGAAAATAATGCTGGAATAATTTGAACAAACTGAAATGCAAACAAGTTTGGATTCCAAGTATTTACTTTTTGTCATGGACAAAATATTGGGACCCAAAGTAATTTGGGTACCAAGACCTCTTGTCTGATCCATCTATGCAGGAATGCCTAGAAGCCCAAATTAAAACAATAGTACTTGGATAGTGGCTGCTCGAGGCACATGACGAGCGATAAAGATAAATTTTGTTTGCTGGTGGAAAAAGATGGAGGTCAAGTTGTGTTTGGAGGTAATAATAAAGGCCAAATTATTGGCACAGGTAAGGTTGGTAAGTATGCCTCTAACTCTTTAGACAAGGTGTTACTAGTTGATGGTCTTAATCACAATCTCCTGAGCATTAGTCAATTGTGTGATTACATCACTGAGAAGAGAATTGGGCTTGTGCAAAATTCAAAGAAACCAATGCCCACTTATGGAGTAAATGATCTTTGTGTGTAGTGACTATGTGGTATATCAAATGGTGAGATGTGGAAGAACAAGTCAGACTTATTTGGAAACTATCATTATGCTTGAGGAAACATCCTCCGCCAAGTATCCATAGTCAAGTTGCATATAAAGATCATCAACTTCAAATGGGGTCGTTAGTTTCTTTCATTTTTGGCTCTTTTATCTCTGAAAAGAGGATGAAAGTTTGGTGCTCATATTTTTATGAATGCTAATTTTCTGTGAAAATGCTTACTTGGATGTGTATATCATTGTCTGAATTGCTTGAATTAATTGAATGTTGAGTCGTCTCATGCATACACTATGGGGGAGTAAGTCAAGGTAGATTGAGTGAAATGCTTGAGAGAACCCTTCATATTCATTGTTTAATTATCTCTCAAAATCTTGGCCTTCATCTCACTCAATTCAAAGCTTCAAAACCCATTTACCAAGTACCTGTCGATAGCCAGACCACCAGCTGTCGACAGATCCCCTCATCCAGAACCACATTTCTTCTGTGAAATAGTAGCTGTCGACATCCCCTTCTTCAGCTGTCAACAAATGGGCTTTTCCAGAACATCAATTCTTCTGTTTCTCACTAGCTGTCGACAACCACATTCTTGCTATCGCTATGCCCTTCAATTGTGAAAACATCAACATTTCTTGACAATTCTTCATGAGTATGTTCATATCATTGATGCAAGGGGAGAATTGGGAATTAATATTCATTACAATCTTTCATACTCACATAGTACCCAAGTCATTTGATTAAATCACAATGATTTTGAAGTGATACTCTTGTATGAGTCTAGGTTGTGTCATTAAGAAAACATTGAACAAATCTAATGGCTTTAATCTAACTCACTTGAATAACTCCCTTGTGGATAATCATTTTTTCTTAATAGATTGATAAGTACGAAGGTTATTGAACTTATTTCTTTACATTGGATTTTGACCTTAAATACCCTTTGACCTTGATTTTAATTTTTTTTTAAAGGAGAAAAGCTACCTATTTCTAAACTCAAAGTTCATCAAACTTATATGCCATGGGACAAAGGCAGAGCAATGATGAGTATTTCTGAGCAACCGGGACATGGGCATCACAAATGTCTGTCTTCGCATCAAAAAGTCTATTCATTATCTCTGTACAATGGTATGCTGGTCACTCACACTGAGTAACTGGGGTACGGGCATCCTACATGTCTATCTTCACGTAAAAAGGTGAAAGTGATCCTAATTACCACTTTTTCCCATTAACTTGATCAAAGAAATAATTCAATGCGAGAAATAGAGTGAAACCTCCATGCTTTTAAATCAAGGCTATATGTTATTATTGTGAATTGCTAATGTAGAAATTATTTTCAAATACCAACTGAACATCACCCACTAAAAATATGTTTTTTTCTACAATGGCTTTATTCAAAGAGGTTATCTTATTTTCATAAGATTTTGTATGATGTCTTCTCAATGTTGCAACTTAAGAATCCCGAGGTATTACTTCCTAACCATTGTAGACCTTTGATATGTCTTAATACTAGTGGGTATGACATTTTATAATGAGTACACACCAGTTTCCACCGTACAATCCCATTTGAACACTCTCATCCCACTCAAATTTTTCACAATTCAGTTCTGGGGTCAAGTAGTTCTTTGCTTCATTCTATCCATGTGTGCACTCACTATCTTTTTGAATGTTGTCAGAAGGGGGAGAAACATCATCAATTGTATAAATTGCTAATTTTGTCATTATCAAAAGGGGGAGAATGTTGGGTTACAATGTGTATGATGACATGTGCTTAAATGTTTTTGATGATGAGTGACATAATTGATGTTGTATAAATGTTCGAAAATAAAATGACAAAGACATGAAAGAGATGAATAAATGACCATCATGCTTCTATTGATCACCTATATATTCATTGTATCACATTTAGAATCATTTTCAATGTAGGTGTGAATGCGTACAAGACAAGCATCAAAATACAAGAGCAAAAGAATAAGAAAAGGACTTCAAGTGATCATGTCGACAGCCATGAAGGTCTCTGTTGACAGATAGGTCATCCAGGAACAAACAAGCTACTGGAAGCTCAAATGGAGCAGTAGCTGTCGACAGATGCAAGGTACCTGTCGACAGATACATGCTGCCTGTCGACAGCCAAAATCGCATGTCGACAGATAAGGCCTTTCCAGCAAGATCATGGTTCTAGAAAACCAGAAGTCTGCAGTAGCTGTCGACAGATATAAAGTGCCTGTTGACAGACGAAGAGAAAAGTCAGATTCGAGATATGGATATATTCTATATTAGGGTGTTTCCTTTTAGCACGTCTCTCCCATACTTGGACACCCATATATATATAACATATGGAGGTATTTTCGCAGCAAGAAGCCACCATATCAAAACCCTAAGCAAAACCCAAGAGAAGTGCTTCTCCCTGCTCTGCTTCAACTCTCTGTTCAGACAAGGAAGATCTATTCTTCGAGCATGATTGAAGTCGGTTCGTCCACGGTTCAAGCTTCTTCACCATTGATACTTGCCAAGATGAAGCTTGGAGTTCTACTGGACGACCACCACGAAGAATTCTTCATCAGGATTTGTTTCTACATCTCAGAATTCTCTTTTCTTTTCACTCTTCACTACTTGTGTGTGTGGTAGTGGTTCAAGCGTTCCTTGTGCATGATCCACATGTGGTGTTGTTGTTCTGATTACTTTTTTGCATCAAACAACGTGGGTGTGTGTTTGTAGAGTTGAACTTGCTCATAAGCAGTCGTTCTACGTGTGTGTGTGGACGGTGGACGTAGGATACACAAGTTGTGTACTCTGAACCACCTTAAATCTTCGTGTCTTGTGGTTTGAATGTTTCACGGTAGATGTTTGGTAGGCACGTTGATTACTCACACGCTAGATAGGTTGATGTTCGTTCTACTCACAATAAGCACACATGATTATATGATTGATTTAATTGCTGTACAGAATATCCTTTAGCTTTAAATATTATATATAGAACAATCATGCATCATTTTCTTTATGACATTTAAAGTATGAATATTTTCAAATCTCTGTAGAATTCAAAAGCCTTCCCGCGCATCGTATTGTATCCAAGATCTTGATCATTTATTTTGGTAGTACAATATTTCCACACGAAATATTCTTGCTTACTTCATGTATCACATTGAGTCTTGATTGTGTGATGTCAGAATAACCTTTCCTGTTTAGCATAGCTTCATGCTGCACGACTACAATGTGACTGACAACGTAGACAAAAGAAGTTGTCTAGGTATCAGCGTTTATTGCATGCAGGGCTTTTGTAGTAAAGCACATCAAGATGGATCTGTCAACTTGTCAAAAGGATAAAAGATTCAGAAAATCTTTTCCTGAAGGCGTAAAGATCAATCCAAGCATTTATGGCTGCAGGCTCACCTACTCCATGCTTCGGACTAGTCTCTCTAACGTGCATGAAGCTGTGAAACAACGGACATTTCAACGGCTACTACAACGGTCAAAATATATTTCAAGGGAGATAAATAGAAGACTGGTGACTCCAAGAACCAGAACTAGAACCAGAGTATTCAAATCTTTCAAACCTTGGAGAAGCTTGAAACCTCAGTCATCTGAAGAAAAAGAAGAACCAGTTCGTCCAATCAATCTTTCTGTAGCTCTTAGCTCTCTATGAGAATAGTGTATTATTTTTTTAGAGCTTGCGTAGATCTGAGAGGAAATTCCTTGTAATCATCTTGTGCTCTCAGACCTCGCCTTAGATCAAGCAAGTGCTAATAAGCTTGGTCTTGGGGCCTCCTCCTTCAACTCACTCTTGTGGTGGATCCTCTTCAGTTGTAAAGAGAAGACCTGTTGTTGAACAGGTGGTTGTTTCCCTTTGGTAAGAAGGAAGACCTGTTGGTACAGGTGTTGTTGTTCTTCCTCTTCTGGTTAAGAAGAGAAGGCCAGCTGCGCTGGATGTGTAAGTGTCCTTTAGGGGGACTGTACCTTGTATAGTGAAATCTCAAGTGATTGCTTGGGGACTAGACGTAGGACTCCTTGGGATAGGAGATCTGAACCAGGATAATTCCCTGTGTCTATGTGTGATTGCTTGTCTTTCTTTATTCCGCACTAACTGTCCAACGTAGTGGTTGTTGTCAAGCATTTTTATTTACAGGTATAATTTAAGAAGAATTTTTAGCAATCCATTCACCCCCCTTTGGGCTTGATATCTGGGCAACATAATATTATTCCGATTGACTTTATAATCCTTTGTGAAATCGGTTGATGAATAAATCATAATATTTTACATTTTTGAAACTTATTATATCTCATTGTACTTTCACTTCGATTCTTTCAAAGGTTTCTCTAATCTAAGAACATTGTTTATTATACTTATGCAATCTAGTTTTCAGTATATCTATTTAGATCTTATACTTTCTTGTTCTATTCATCTTTGATTTAATATTTTTTTATAGAACATATATGAAGTACTGAAGTTTAGAATATTTCCAAGCAACTATCTATTTTGGCAAGATATCTGCAAGTGTCATTCAAACTGATAAGTTTCCAGTTTTTAGGAAAATCTATTTGTAGGTGTACTACGCACCAAGCAAGTGACCATACTTCCTTGACTGCTCACCTACTCCAATACTCTTAAGGATAGACTTTTCTCTTTAGAACGGATAGATATCCTTTCAAATGACTTGTCTTTGCTTTCACTTAATATTTTATTTCCTACAAGTCCACCATGAGAAGAGAAAGGTCTTTGCTTGGGTATGGTGTTTGTAGACATTTATTGCGGCTCTCTTTAGAACCATGCAGCTATCCATAGAGCTAGGAAGCCATTGAGAAGCTCAAGATCTGAAGATGAACCTCTCAAGCTGTCTCCCACTCACAACATTCAAATTCTTTTGAAAACGACTATATTCCAACGGGAAACAAAGACCTTGAAGGCTATATTAGGAGCTGAAGTTTGAACAAACGACATACAACATGAGAGATGCAAAGATAGAGATATTCAGATATTCATACCCGGTATAGAGAAGATCTACATACAGTCAAGAGAGACAAGAGAAACCAAGCTCAAAAGAGAAGAGTGCTCACAGCAAATCTAAAGGAGAGCAATCTGTGTAAGCAAGCCGAATACAAGCTCTTCTGCTCCTCTACTTTCATAAGCTTATTTGTGGGTGGTTTTGATAGTCTAAGTTCGTCTTCTCAGTCCACCCTTCAGTCAGAAAGAGTTCATGCATGTCAAGCATATTTGTACATGTCTTTCTGATCTTCTGTGCTTGTTCATTCTCTAAGCAAGCACCCTGTCAACCATTTCATTCAGAGTAGAAACTAGCATGAGGTTCTTTCATGTAGTTTCCCTTTTGTAAAAGAGGAGACTTACTGTGGTAGGTGGTTGTTTGCCTCTTTTGTGAAGGGAAGACTTGTTGGGGAGCAGTGGTTGTGTCACGCCCCGACGCGGAATATCGGAACGCGAGGCAGTTGCAAGAAAATGTATAGAGTGAGTACTAGACATCAAACCATTACATAATGAATAATGATAAAGCAAATTCATTTCATTAATACTTTTCAATGCCCATTACAACCACTAATATCAGAGCCATTCTATAGGGCCCATTACATTGCAACAAAAGGAAATAACTAACTACAACTCTAAGATAACATAATGACTCGAGGGTACTCCTGGCTTCACTCTTGGTCATTCCCTTCCTCGTGAGTGTATGTGTCATCCTCGGTCTCACCTGAGAACACAACACAAATAACGTAGGTGAGCGATAACGCCCAGTAGGACTTAAATCTCAGGCTCAAGCAGGCTGTAAATAATTAACGTATTTAATGGCAGAGTATCTAAAGATAGCAGGTACAAGAGAGTCAAATATAGCAAGAGATAGCACAACAGGTAACAGGATAGCACATAGCACGAGATCGAGTATAGCACGAATAGCAGGATGGCCATAGCACAACTAGCAAAAGTATAGTATAGCACGACGAGTATAGCACTTGTTTGTCATTCTAGACATCGAGAGAGTATAGCACGTTTTGTGTTTTTGATTGTCATATAGATAGTCGAGATAGATAGCACTTGAGTGTAATGCCAAACACTCTGATCATTTAACTCCCATGGGCACTAGCACTTTCGGGCGCACATCCCAGGACCAGATCGGGCCCTTTATATATTGCCAGGCATTGTTATATTGTATCTTTAGACAATCAGCCAATGGCCAATATAGAGTACCAAGAAGTAGATGAGAGCACTAGATGAATAGACGAGATAGTAGAGTGAATGTGAATAGATGAGCGAGTAGAGTATAGATGAGAGCTAGTGGTCATTGCACGTAATGCAATGAGTAAACAGGCGATAGTAACAGTTGCACACACGCGCACACTTGGTGTTGGCATTAGGTGGAACTCACGATCTTCCCGCTGGCCATGTTATGCACAAGTCCAGAGGTCCGACGTGATTCAAGGTAAGAGCAATCTTCTAATAGTGTTTGGATCATATCGATCCCTAAAGGTGTAATGGGTGTTAGGGTACAACCGGCTCGTCGACCATGTGGGAATCCATGATCAGAGGAGACTTACGGAGGCCTTGTGCAAGAGTTCACTAGTCCGACGAAAGGAATATCCGATGGAGAGTTCACCACAAGCCAAGTAAAGTGTGTATATAAAACAGCTCGACGTTCTAGAGGAATTCTAGAATAGTGGAGTGTCGATATCGGGATATAAACAACGCAAGAAACGAATACAAGTCCTTTAAAATAGGGCAATTAATATACGTTATTGCAATAAATTACCAGATACATTATGAGATTTTTATGTCCGATTTCAGCCATATATGGATGGTTCATGTGTGTGCATGTGTAAGAGAAATCATAGATAGAAAGAAGTCATGAATATGTATTTAAAGTATTCAATATGGCTCCATTTTAAAACAGGTGTTTTTACTGCGTGTGTGACTGTTAAAAAGGCGTATAGAAAGTGAGAGCAATAATTTTATGGGTTTTCATCAAAAATACTATGAACGCGACGTACCCATGTAAGGGTCGCGACAGGTCATGATGGAACGCGACAGGGTCCTGTACGGGTCGCGACAGGGCTGTCTGCTCAGGCGGCCAGAACGCGACGGGGTCTCATGTCGCATTCAAAACGTGACAAAGAGCGTTGCGACGGGCTTGAGAACGCGACCTGTTGGGCCGTCGCGTTCTCAGGTCCGTGGACTGAGTCTGACAGAGTTCTGCTCTGTCTTGGATTGCGGTCCAAAAATATCAGATTTTGATACAGGGTCGTTCAGAAAATCATAACTAATTATACACATGAAAAATCATGAAACTAGGGGCAAATGAAACTAGACATGCAAGATTACTTCCAGTAAATAGGAATTATAGAGAAGCATGGTTTGAACATGGTTTGAGCATGAACAATAATGAGTATCATAGAACATGATACAGAGAGTAAGATTGATTTAATTCGAGCAACATGCTCAACAAAAATTAGGGCTTTCAGGGGCAAAAGATCCCTAACAACATGAAGTGTCTACAGTAAACATTTCGTAGCATGGGATCAAGTGTACATAGAGATATGATTAAACATGATGACTCGGGATTATCATGTTTGCAGAACTTCTAAAATCAAGAACAAAAGATTGGCTCGATGAAAACTTATGAAACAAGAGGGCTTTTGTTCCTGGTGATTGGAACTACCTATAGATGGATTTGATTTGGTTTTGCTTGAGAATGCCTACCTTTGACTCGATTTATCTTCTAGGGCTTAGAACTCCAAGAACGAAGGAAGAAGCTTGATGGATCTTCCTCTCCTCAATTTCTCCTCCTCCTTGGCCTCTTCTCTACGTCCAAGAACCCCTTTGCACGAGCTAGGGCCGCCATGAGGTTTAAGAGGTGTATTTATATAAATACAAGTTCCTATTCCTACTACTACTCAAATTCCTCTTAATTACGAGATTTCCTAACTCCAACCTTCCTTTCTTGCTTTCCAACCTCTAATTGGTTCGATGGGATCTAAATTCGTACTAGATATGGGGTAGGTTTAGGAACTCTAATTCCAACTCTAATTGCCACTTTTATGCTTTAATAATCCCTTTCCAATTAGGAGATAATTAAACTCCGAATTTAGGGTATTTTCTTATTATTCTCCCTTTGTAAATTCATATTTTTGACCCAATAAGTTCTAGAGGATCCATTAAGCAAAGCCCATTACTCTTTTCCATTTAATGAGTTTTATTAATAATCTTTTCATTGAATATCCCTTTAACTGAGTTTTAATTTATTTTAAATTTTTTTTTTTTTCTCAAAAATTCAGGTTGCTACATCCTCCCCCTCTTAAAAGAATTTGGTCCCCAAATTCATATGACCTTACAGGAGAGAATGGCTTACCGAATAGATCAGGGTAGTTTCGTCTGATATTCCTTCTGGTTCCCATGTGGCTTCTTCCACTCCGTGGTTTTCCATAAGACCTTCACCACGTGAATGGGACGATTTTTGAGTTGTTGTACCTTCCGGTCCATATCTTGATTGGCTTCTCTTCATACGTCATGTCCTTGTTTAACACCAGATCATCATGACGAATGACATGCGTAGGATCGTACACATACTTTCTAAGCATGGAGACATGAAGACATTGTGCACACTTGCCAAATTTGGCGGCAAGGCCAGTCTGTAAGCAACTTCACCAATCCTTTCAAGTACTTCGAAAGGACCAATGAATCTTGGACTAAGTTCCTTTCCTTTCACTCGAATCTTTGAATACCACGGGTAGGAGATACCTTCAATAGCACATGATCTCCTATTTGAAATTCCAGATCCCGTCTTCTCTTATCAACATAGCTCTTCTGTCTAGACTGAGCAATCTTGAGTCGATCTCGTATCATCTGTATATCCTGGTTGTACTTTGTACCATGTCAGGTTCCTAACCATTGTTGTTCTCCCACTTCATTCCAGCACAAAGGAGATCTACAATTCCTGCCATAAAGTGCTTCAAATGGTGTCATTCTAATACTCGCCTGGTACTGTTGTTATAGGCGAACTCAATCAAGGGTAAGTGTTCATTCCAACGACCATTGAAATCTATAATGCAGGCTCTTAACATGTCTTCTACAATTTGATTTGTCCTCTCAGTTTGCCCATTAGTCTGCGGGTGAAAGGCAATACTAAAATTAAGCTTCGTACCAAGGGCAGTTTGCAGACCTTTCCAAAAATGAGAGGTGAACCTTGGATCTCGATCTGAGATAATAGATGACGGAATACTGCGCAACCGCACGATCTCCTTGACATATAATGCAGCTAGCACCTCCACAGACCATGTACTCTTTATGGGTAAGAAGTGCGCAGATTTGGTCAACCGTCAACGATGACCCATATGGCGTCAAGTCCACCACGAGTTCTGGGTAAACCCATGATGAAGTCCATGCCAATGCTTTCCCACTTCCATTCTGGGATATCTAGTGGTCTGAGTACACCGGCAGGGCGCATATGTTCTGCCTTCACTTGTTGACATGTGAGGCAATGAGCTACATGCTCGGCTACTTCCCTTTCATATTCGGCCACCAAATGTTCTTTTCATGTCTTGATACATTTTGGTACCTCCTGGATGAATAGTGTACTTAGTTGATGAGCTTCATCCATTAGTTTCCTTTTTAGGGCTTCGTTGTCTGGGACACAAGTTCTCCCTTGGAATACTAACCTTCCATCTTCAGTCATGGCAAAATCTGGTCTGTCCGCTAAGGTTTCCTTGACACGAACCAAGAATGGATCGTTGTCCTGTTGCATCTTGATTTCCTCCAGCATATCGGATTGGATCTTGAGATTGGCAATCAAAACATGATCATCCCTATGTTCAATATTTAAGTCTAGCCTCGCGAATTGTTCAAGTAATGCATCTCGCCAAGGACTAGACTTGAGATAGATGCCATTGGCTTCCTACTAAGAGCATCAACCACGGCGTTTCCCTTACCTGGATGGTACTGGATGTTGAAATCGAAGTCCTTTAGATATTCTAACCATCTTCTCTGCCTCATGTTGAGTTCTTTCTGGGAGAAAGGTACTTTAGACTTTTATGGTCTGAGTAGACAGTGAATTGCTCGCCATATAGATAGTGTCTCCAAATCTTCAAGGCGAAGACCACAGCAGCCAGCTCGAGATCATGTACAGGGTAGTTTACTTCATGGTCTTCAGTTGTCTTGAAGAATAGGCGATGACCTTCTCCTTTTGCATGAGTACACATCCTAGCCCGATTCCTGAGGCATCGGTGTAGACAGAGAAACCTTCTCCCTCTATGGCAGAGCGAGAACATGTGCTGAGGTGAGGCAGTCTTTGAGAGTTTGGAAACTCTTCTTACACTCTTTACTCCAGGAGTATGGATTCTCCTTTCGTGTCAGACGCGTGAGAGGAACAGCGATCCTTGAGAAGTTTTGATGAACGTCTGTAGTAGCCAGCCAGTCCTAGGAAGCTTCTTATATCGGTGACGTGGGTTGGTCTCTCCCAGTTGAGTACAGCTTCGACTTTGGAGGGATCAACAGAGATGCCGTCCTTTGAGATGACATGCCCCAAGAAAGACACTTCTTCGAGCCAGAACTCACACTTGCTTAATTTTGCATATAGTTTGTTGTCTCGTAAGACTTGCAGTGCGGTCCTCAAGTGTTCTTCATGATCTTCCTTGGTCTTTGATATATGAGGATATCGTCGATGAAGACGACCACAAATTTGTCAAGGTATGGCCGATATATGTTGTTCATGAGTTGCATAAAGGCTACAGGAGTATTGGTTAGACCAAAAGGCATAACAACAAATTCATAATGTCCATACCTGCTCCTGAAAGCCGTTTTGAAGATATCGTCATCCTTGATCCTCATTTGATGATAACCAGATCGAAGGTCGATCTTGGAGAAGTATTGTGCTCCAGATATCTGGTCGAATAGTTCATCGACCCTAGGCAATGGGTACTTGTTCTTGATGGTCAATTGGTTGAGTTGACGATAGTTGATGCATAGTCTCATCGACCCATCCTTCTTCTTGACGAATAGCACAGGTGCTCCCCAAGGGAGGTACTTGGTCTGATGAACCCCTTCTCTAGCAGCTCCATCAGTTGTGCTTTTAGTTCTTTCAATTCGGCAGGCGACATCCGGTACGGTTGACGCGATACCGGGGCAGCTCCAGGAGTCAACTCAATGGCGAAGTTAACGTCACGTTCAGGGGGAACTCCGGGTAAGTCTCAGGGAATACATCTGGGTAGTCCTGGACTATGTGGATGTCTTCTATTTTTGAACCCTTCTTTTCGACTATGACGGCCGCAAGGAAAGCAAAACATCCTTTCCTTATCATGTTATGGGCTTTTATAACGGAGACTAGAGACATCCATCTCTTATGTCTAATCCCAGTGAATGCTAATTTAGGAAAGTCATTAAACGTCACCCTTCCTTTCTTACAATCGACGCTTGCCCCATATGTGGACAACCAGTCGGCTCCCAATATGACATCATACCCTTCCATGGACATACATACCAGGCGGCCTTTAGGTTAGGTCTGGTCTGATCATTACATCGGCAGATGGAAAGTATTGGTTTCGTTTCTACAAAATAGTTTGATAGTTATAATGCTGATTAAAAGTTTAATTTGTGCGTGTGTGAGTTTATTTTAGTTGATACCCATGGTTCTACCCACATCTCTCATAGGTAGGTTTACTGACTCTTAGTCGAGGCTGGTCAACCTAGATCACCCTATACTTAGAATAACCTAGGCTCTGATAACCGCAAAAGTCACACACCCTACGTGGAATATCGAAACGTGAGGCAGTTGCAAGAAAAGGGTATAGAGCGAGTACTAGACATCAAACCATTACATAATGAATAATGATAAAGCAAATTCATTTCATTAATACTTTTCAATGCCTAGTTACAACCACTAATATCAGAGCCATTCTATAGGGCCCAATTACATTGCAACAAAAGGAAATAACTAACTACAACTCTAAGATAACATAATGACTCGAGGGTACTCCTGGCTTCACTCTTGGTCATTCCCTTCCTCGTGAGTGTATGTGTCATCCTCGGTCTCACCTGAGAACACAACATCAAATAACGTAGGGTGAGCGATAACGCCCAGTAGGACATAAATCTCGGGCTCAAGCAGGCTTTAACTAATTAACGCATTTAATGGCAGAGTATCTAAAGATAGCAGGTACAAGAGAGTCAAAAATAGCAAGAGATAGCACAACAGGTAACAGGATAGCACAATAGCACGAGATCGAGTATAGCACGAATAGCAGGATGGCCATAGCACAACTAGCAAAAGTATAGTAATAGCATGACGAGTATAGCACTTGTTTGTCATTCTAGACATCGAGAGAGTATAGTACATTTTGTGTTTTTGATTGTCATATAGATAGTCGAGATAGATAGCACTTGAGTGTAATGCCAAACACTCTGATCATTTAACTCCCATGGGCACTAGCACTTTCGGGCGCACATCCCAGGACCAGATCGGGCCCTTTATATATTGCCAGGCATTGGTTATATTGTATCTTTAGACAATCAGTCAATGGCCAATATAGAGTACCAAGAAGTAGATGAGAGCACTAGATGAATAGACGAGATAGTAGAGTGAACGTGAATAGACGAGCGAGTAGAGTATAGATGAGAGCTAGTGGTCATTGCACGTAATGCGACGAGTAAATAGGCGATAGTAACAGTTGCACAACACACGCACATCGTATTGGCAGTCAGGTGGAATTCACGATCTTCCCGCTGGCCATGTTATGCACAGGTCCAGAGGTCCGACGTGATTCAAGGTAAGAGCAAACTTCTAATAGCCGTTTGGATCATATCGATCCCTAAAGGTGTAATGGGTGTTAGGGTACAACCGGCTCGTCGACCATGTGGGAATCCATGATCAGAGGAGACTTACGGAGGCCTTGTGCAAGGGTTCACTAGTCCAGCGAAAGGAATATCCGACGGAGAGTTCACCACAAGCCAGTAAAGTGTGTATATAAAATAGGTGCTCGACGTTCTAGAGGAATTCTAGAACAGTGGAGCGTCGATATCGGGATATAAACAACGCAAGAAACGAATACAAGTCCTTTAAAATGGGCAATTAATATACGTTATTGCAATAAATTACTAGATACATTCTGAGATATTTTATGCCAGATTTCAGCCATATATGGATGGTTCATGTGTGTGCATGTGTAAGAGAAATCATAGATAGAAAAGAAGTCGTGAATATGTAATTTAAAGCATTCATATGGCTCCATTTTAAAACAGGTGTTTTTACTGCGTGTGTGACTGTTAAAAGGCGTATAGAAAGTGAGAGCAATAAATTTTATGGGTTTTCATCAAAAATCCTGTGAACGCGACGTACCCATGTAAGGGTCGCGACAGGGTCATGATGGAACGTGACAGGGTCCTATACGGGTCGCGATAGGGCTGTCTGCTCAGGCGGCCAGAACGCGACGGGGTCTCCTGTCGCGTTCAGAACGCGACAAGAAGAGGCGTCGCGACGGGCTTGAGAACGCGACCTGTCGGGCCGTCGCGTCCTCAGGTCTGTGGACTGAGTCTGACAGAGTTCTGCTCTGTCTTGGATTGATGTCCAGAAATATCAGATTTTGATACAGGGTCGTCCAAGAACCCTTTGCACGAGCTAGGGCCGGCCATGAGGGTTTAAGAGGTGTATTTATATAAATACAAGTTCCTATTCCTACTACTACTCAAATTCCTCTTAATTACGAGATTTCCTAACTCCAACCTTTCTTTCTTGCTCTCCAACCTCTAATTAGGTTAGGATGTGATCTAAATTCGTACTAGACTATATGGGGTAGGTTTAGGAATCCAATTCCAACTCTAATTGCCACTTTTATTGCTTTAATAACCCCTTTCCAATTAGGAGATAATTAAACTCCGAATTTAGGGTATTTTCTTATTATTCTCCCTTTGTAAATTCATATTTTGACCCAATAAGTTCTAGAGGATCCATTAAGCAAAGCCCTTACTCTTTTCCATTTAATGGGTTTTATTAAATACTCTTTTCATTGAATATCCCTTAACTGAGTTTTTATTTATTATTTAAATATTCATTTTTCTCGAAAATTCAGGTTGCTACAGGTTGTAATACCTCTCATTGTAGAGAAGGCCAAGGGTTCTTAGTAGTTAGTGGAAAATCCCAAGTTGCGCTTGGGGACTGGACGTAGAACTCATATTTGAAAGGTGGTTTGAACTAGGATAAAATCATTGTGCTTCGTATGTGATTGTTTCCGCCTAGTTACACTTGTTTCACACACACCACACAATGTACTAACACTTCTGTCAAGTGTTCTTTCAGATTCAGATAACGTTTTAAATTCCAAGAAGTCCTATTCAGCCCCCTCTAGGGCATCTCAAGCTCCATCTAGATCGAACAATTTCGACTCATCTAAGATCCGATTTGTAGATTTGAAAGCACTATATGCACTAGATCAAAATCGAGCATCCTCGGGTTAAAATGCCAAAAATATATATATCATCTTAGGAGCTTAAATATGGCCAAATGTAGGGTGATCACACATAGGGGTGTAAACGAGTCGAGTCGAGCCGAGTACTATAGTGCTCAAGCTCTATTTATTAATTTTTAATCGAGCTCGAGCTTTATCGAGTATTGAAAATGCCTGTTCAAGTTTGGTTCATTTAAATACTCTTGAATTCGATCCCTTAACGGGTATCTTAATGATCTGAATTGAATTTGCAAGTTCATATATGTTGACTCCTTTATCTCCATGATTATATATTTTGGTGATAATAAAACTTATCAGAATAATTTTATAAACCATGTGTATTTGCCTTAATATCATTTTAGTTAAGTCTGTCAACAGGAGACTCGAAGAAAATAAATTATACTACAAGAATCACCATTGTAAGTATTACAAGTATTTCCAAGTTCACTAGATGGTGTTCAATTGCTTGCAAGTCCTTATTGTCATTCATAAGTTCATGTGTTTCATCACTGATAATCTTTCATTGTTTCAATCGAAGTCAAGTTTCATCTTATATTGCTTTAAACTTCTTCATCCAAGTCAAGCATATTTTTGGTCGTGATTAGCCGAACTTCATCATATACGAAGCGAAGCTGGCACTTCGTCATGCATGTTTTTTGTCGTGATTAGTTGAAGTACCACTTCATCATATACGAAGTTCCACTTTATCATATACGAAGTTCACTTTGTCATATACAAAGATTTACTTCAACCGACAATGTTATGATCTATTTTATATAAAGTCTAATTCGTCATATCTGAAGTTACACTTTGACTGATAACGTTATATTCTGGCAAGTCGAAGCTTTCACTTCGACCGTTTATGTTATTTCCTTGTCAAACCAATTGCTAAACACTTCATATCAATTGTTAACCATTTTAAATGTCGATTGTCTTTATAAATATCAACTGCCTTCACAAATCAATTGCTTCACATACTGATTACTTAAAACATCAATTGCCTTACACTGAAACATCGATTGCCATCTCATATCGATTGTCTTCATAAACATCGATTGTCTTGCATAAATGTTGATTGCCTTGTACTTAAACATCGATTGATTTTAACATATCAAATGTTATTCTAAATAAAATATATATTATCTTTATCAAGCCTTTCTTCTCGATGAAATTATATTGATCACATTGCATATCTTCTAATTAAGGAACTTTCTGAAAACATCTTGGATAATATTACTAAAGCATTCTCAGACATATTTTAAATACTCTTAGTGTTTTGAATGAGTGAAATTCAAAATCTCCCGTCGTCTGTTAATATTTCACACACATCTCACGCATTGTCTGTTGCTGGATATAGTTCCCATGCAATATGACTTTTTGACTGACTATTATTTTCATGATAAATTTTCTAATACTTTATGTATGAACATATAGGAACATATCTATTTGTGGCTTAGTTAGTCACGGGACACAGCTCTCTTACAAAAAATATTTTACGGTTTGTCATTCTTATAACAAATCTTCTTATGATTTATATGGTGTTCAGACTCAACTCGTTTATGAATCGAGTTTTTTGTTGTTGTTCAAGTTTGACTTGTTAATTAAATAAACTAATCAAACCGAACTTTTATCGAGTCGGGTTTCGAACTACTCGTCGAACATATCGACTATTTTACACCCCTAATCACAAGCTTTATCCATGGTCATGGTATTAGTATATCCCATGGCAATCATCTCCCCATGGCTGGGACACACCTGTCGCCTCTAACTTGGCTAAAAGAGGGTTAAAGCAGGGGTTCTGGAAATTGCTTTGGAAATCAGCAAAATAAGCTTTATAGGCCTGCATATTTAGAGGTCTGGCACGAGCAAGTTCTACCAACATTAAATTCCTATACAGCTTTATCTCATTCGCAACAAATTGAAGAGACGATAAAAATGGCATGATCCATTCAGAAATCTCGTATGCAAGACAACATTTTGGATTCTTTTCATCTTGGGGTCACGCCTATGTTT
>JACBKR010000959.1:0-47983 GCA_014218235.1 Colocasia esculenta
CTCTGGAGACGATGGTCTGGTTTCCGGAGAGAGGTCTGCGCAAAGAAATGGTATCACTTGCATGGGAAGGATCCGCCCTGGACAAGAACGAAGGATTGATAACGCCCAGGAGAAGGATTAAAAGGGAGAGCGCTGCGCCTGCGACACGCTGCAATTGCACTCCAGCCATTCTAGCTAGCGCCACTTCACAGGCGTTGCTTCTAAAAGAAGAAAAAGGAACCGATTTATAACGGGGGCAGACCCGCAAACTATCAAGTCGTACTTTTTCATGCATGTGCCCAGTAAGAACACCTTCCCCGTATAGAGTAAAGTAATGCTACGCGTAGCATGAGCTTGAGGGGCCGCGCCCCTCCACACGCAAGTCGCGTGGAGGAGGCGGACCCCTCCAGTATTAAATATATTTTTTTACAATTTATGTACATAAATGATATATTTGTGCGAGGATCTCGGTTGGGTTGATCGGTCAGAACTCTTGCTTAAAAGCAAGAGGTTCTGAGTTCGATTCTTGGGGGGGGGGGGGCGGGCTTACTGATTTACATGTAATTCTCGAGGTGTGTAAATCTGAAGTTTTTCGGTCAAGTGGGGGTAAGGGCAATACAAGTACACGGAAAGTAGGAGCTGCCAAGTCCTGATCTGGAGTTCACGAACATCAATCCCTGAGCTCACAAAACCACACGGGACGGAATTTCCTCGTTATCAAAAATATATATATATATATATTTGTGCACACAAATATATCATTTGTGCACACAAATAGTGTAAAAAAATAAAAATAAATAAAACAAAACAAAACATTTAATGGGGGGGCCCTCCACACGTCGCGCGTGTGGGGGGCGCGGCCCCTCCAGCTCAGCTATGTGCCGGGAGCATAGCATTTCTCCTTCAAGTTAGCATCGGGATCCCCTGCTTGAGGAGAGTGAAGGCGATAGGACATTTTTTATTTATGTCATAGATATTTAAATATAAATTGCGTCCCCCCCTCCCCTTTATATTTTTATAGAGAAAGATTTATTGCACTTGCACATTGTACTTTGACTAAGTAATAATTTATGTGGCATCTCTCATATGAGGAGTGATAAAGTGACAATCTAATTATTAGATATCACATAAATTTATTATCTAGTCAAAGTACAATGTACTAGTACAATAAATCTTTCTCATTTCTATATTGAGAGAGTCCTCTTAATATTTGCCTTGTCCAAGGCCAAACACATCTCAGATGGAGGGACCTTTCTTTGGCTCGACAAAGTTCTTGAGGTTAGAATAATCTATTTGAATTAATTCTTGTATCTACTTCTTACCTACCTTTATTTATAGGATATGGATTCTCAATACTGTGACGTTAATGTGGTAAATTATACAACCACCATCTGCTGCACTGCTGTGTATAATAAAGCATCTATCTAACTCTTCGACCTAAATCGAGTTCTCATTAATTGAGCCCTCCGGCATGTGGCAGAAAAACTTCAACATCCGTCTTTGATGCATGGTGGGTTTGCTGTCCTTGGCTATATCACTCAATCTTCGTTAAATCGTACGAGAAAAAGTCGCGTACGTGTTAGGTGAGGATGGCAAGTTTTAAAATTAGGAGGTTTCGGGATTTACTGATTTACATGTAATTATCGAGGTGTGTAGATTTAAAGTTTTTTCGGTCAAATGGAGTAAGGGCAATACGGGTACACGAAAAATAGGAGCTGTCAAGTTCTGACCATAGAATTCACGAACACCAATCCCTGAGCCAACAAAGTCACACGGAACGGAATTTTCTCGTTAAAAAAAAAAAAAAAAAAAAAGATGACAAGTTTTTTGTGAATTTTCTTGGGGGCCGGAATATGCAAATGAATGAGTTTCCGTGCGGACGTAGGACGGACGTATACTATCTATAACATTTCTTGAGATATATAGGTAAGTAAGTTATACGACAATCCAGAATTATTATTATTGCAATAACTTGTGTAGCGTGTTATCTATCAGTTGATGTCAGGAATAAAAAAAATATTATGACTATATGACTCTTAAAATGATATTTTGGGACAGTTTGGATAGTAAGTATTAGTTTGTGGTTTTTGAGTGTATTATTGTTTACTGACTATGAATACAAAACAATTCTTCTTGCCAATTACTTTAGGAAGGTATAACATATGGTTGAGATTTTGTCTAAATTATATGTATCATCATGTGATGTGAAATTATATAATCTAGGTTGATATTTTTGCATTTGTAATAGTAGATCGTTTAATTTAGATACGGGACAAATTTAAAAAATATATATATTTGATAGTTTATAATTAAGTGATAGGTGATTGTGCAAATCGAGAGGGATCCATAATTTAAATGTGTAAATTAAAATTTTGAACAAAAGATTTATCCAATAAGAAATTAATAATCAATCATATATATGATAATCTAAATATATTGTTATAATTTAGTCATAATGTGATTTACATAATCTTGATATGTATCTGGGTAGCACAAGATATAACAAAATGAATATATAAATATTGTAGCACAAAGTATAACAAAATTAATATGATGGTAGCATAAGATATATAAAAAATTAATGATGAATATTATATATAATAATCTCAATATATTGCTATAGTTTAGTCGTAATATAATTTATATAATCTTGATGTGTATCTAGATAGCACAAGATAGATGATAGCACATAGTACAATAAAAAATAATAAAGAAAAGTAATGGAGGGTATAGGATAATGGTGTTTTATAAAAATAATACAAAAGTAGATGAGTTTGTCATTTTAGTCTACCAAACCACAAAGATAAAAGGCAGGTTAATCCATTTTAACCTATAAGTTTAAGTTTTTGCATTATCAAATTAAATTATACTTAATCCAGTCTAAAATTATGTATGAAGTTGAATTAGATTAACCCCAACTTTTTTTCAAATAGACCCGAAAAACCCTCTGAAGAGACGTGATTTAAGTGTGCCTTCAAGAGATATTGTCCCCATGCTTGAGGTTTTGTTCTTTAAAAAGGCCCTCTTGGGAGAAGATGTGAGACTCTTGCTGATAAGCACACACTGTTCTCACTATCTTTCAATGTGAGACTAAGAATACCTCTACACAGCCCCCTAGTGAGGATAAGGGTGTGCGGGTCTCATGAAGATGAGACGCTCGGGTAGGACGCATGGCCTCTCGTTCGTTCCCACAGACGGCGCCAATGAAGAGACGTGATTTAAGTGTGCCTCTTAAGAGGTATTGTCCCCATACTTGGGGTTTTGTCCTTTAAAAGGGCTCTCTTGGGAGAAGAGGTGAGACTCTTGCTGATAAGCACACACTTGTTCTCACTATCTTTCAATGTGAGACTAAAGAATACCTCTACACCCCCCAAACGGACACAGGTGAACCTGGCATTACTTCACAAGCTACATATTGCTTCTTATATATGCTATTTTGTCACCGTATATAAGCTGCACAGAAACAAGCATATCGTCGTTATCATAGATTCAGCACAATCGTCATCCAAGCTTTGGACATGCCAATCGTTAGGAGAGTTGATGGAGATCTTTGCTGGGTAATATTTAGAAGGGAACCCAAATCAGATGGACTAGAGCAGTGTGTTTCTCATACTGCACAATCAGATGGTCCAGTTTAGTTGTTGGAGTTCGATCTTCTCCCACATAACAAGTCTTATGGGGTGTTTGGGAGCAATTTAAAAAAAAAAACTATTTCTACTTAAAAAATGATGTTGAGTTCTCTTTTAATTTTAAATTTAAAATTATAAAAAAATGTTGTTATGTGTTGGTAAAATGAATAAATTTTTAAAATTTATGTTGAGGTGTTTGGCGGAGGGGGGGGGGGAGTGCCGGGCGGGGTTGGGGGGGGGGGGTGCCTGCGGGGGGGGGGGAGGGGGCGGCTGCATGGGGCGGGCGGTTGGGTTTGGGGAGGGGGGGCAGTGCTGGGCGGGGTGGGGGGGCGGCTGGGTTGGGGAGGGGGGGCAGTGCAGGCAGGGTGGGGGGGGGGGGGGGCGGCTGGGTTGGGGGGGGGGGGGGTGCCTGCGGGGTGGGGGGAGGGGGCGGCTGCAGGGGGGGGCGGTGGGTTTGGGGAGGGGGGGGGGGCAGTGCCTGTGGGGTTGGGGTGGGCTGGGGTTGGGGGGGGGGGGGGGGTGCCTGCGGGGTGGGGGGAGGGGGCGGCTGCAGGGGGGGCAGTTGGGTTTGGGGAGGGGGGGCAGTGCCCTGCGGGGTTGGGGGGGGGGGGTGCCTGCGGGGTGGGGGGAGGGGGCGGCTGCAGGGGGGGCGGTTGGGTGGGGAGGGGGGGGGGGCAGTGCCCTGCGGGGTTGGGGGGGGGCTGGGGTTTGGGGGGGGTGCCCTGCGGGGGGGGGGGGGGGAGGGGGTGGCTGCAGGGGGGGCGGTTGGGTTTGGGGAGGGGGGGGGGGCAGTGCCCTGCGGGGTTGGGGGGGGGGGGCTGGGGTTTGGGGGGGGGGGGTGCCTGCGGGGGGGGGGGAGGGGGCGGCTACGCGGCTGCAGGGGGGGGCGGTGGGTTTGGGGAGGGGGGGCAGTGCCTGCGGGGTGGGGGGGGGCTGGGGTTTGGGGGGGGGGGGGGTGCCCTGCGGGGTGGGGGGAGGGGGCGGCTGCATGGGGCGGGCGGTTGGGTTTGGGGAGGGGGGGGGGGCAGTGCCCTGCGGGGTTGGGGGGGGGGGGCTGGGGTTTGGGGGGGGTGCCTGCGGGGGGGGGGGAGGGGGCGGCTGCAGGGGGGGCGGTTGGGTTTTGGGGGGGGGGGGGTGCCCCCAGGGGGTGGGGCGGCTGGGTTTGGGGGGGGGGGGGGGGGGGGGGAGAGGAGGGCCGCAGTTGAGGGGGGGGGGAGGTTGAGAGAGAGTTTGTGTGCTTTTAAAATAAAAATAGGTTAGGACTTGTTTTTTTTTTTTGGAAGAGATTTACATAGGATAAAAATTTTACACTAAAAAAAAAACTACTTACCAAACACCTCATTGTGTTTGTCTTCTCTTTTTTTAAATTTTAGAGAAAAAAGAGACAAAAAATTGTAACCAAACACCTATTATTTATTTTTTTATAAAAACTTTTCATCTTTTACTTTGTTGTTCAAACTTATTGCAACACACCCAAGTGTTGAACGACCTAACTCTAGCTTTCTTTTCTTACACCTCTTTCACATTGAACAAATGAAAAAGTAGGTATGTGAAAAAAAAAATAGTTGTAATCCAATAACATCTGTCACTGAAAAATTCAGCGCCACTCCGAATTCGATCCCGAGGTGGGGCGCTCTCACCCCACCCCTGTGTCCATCCCGCCATTGTCGGGGATGTGTGAAAATTAATTTGCTGCACATCAAGATAACTTCTCAAAGAAGAGAGAGGAGAGAGGAGAGGAGAGAGAGAGAGGAGAGAGAGAGAGAGAGGAGAGAGAGAGAGAGGAGAGAGAGAGAGAGAGAGAGAAAAGAGGAAATTAATAAGACTTTTGCCCCCTGCGCTTGTCAGCCCTTCATAGGCATGGCCCAAACATATGATAAATCAACGAAATCGTAGCCACTGATTAGAAATGACATCTCTTATATGGAGCTTTAATGGTCAAACATATAGAATTGTAAGGGGTGAATGGTGGCAAGATTTAGAAAGTACCTCTTAATCAGAACTCTATTTATATGCTAAAGGCGTATTTGAGACAACTAAATAAGCCCTCCACAGACAAGGTAATCATGGTATGGGGTTAACAATTTTTTTTTTGACATAAAAATAAGATAACTCCTAATAATCCTTATTAATTGTAGCTGAGGGTCTTTCTCGGTTAATTATCTAAATTTACCAGCGATACGTCTGGATAACTTGTAAGTAAGTTAATAGGATTTTCAAAGTGAAAAAGTGCTTGCATGTCTTACTGCTAAACCCGCCTTATGAAAACTTACCTGATTATCAATTAATTGACCCTAAAAAGTCATCATTTCAGACGTGACAAAATAAACTTTCTTTGCAACATTGCTGGATAG
Organism: Colocasia esculenta; assembly: GCA_014218235.1. Classification (NCBI taxonomy): domain Eukaryota; kingdom Viridiplantae; phylum Streptophyta; class Magnoliopsida; order Alismatales; family Araceae; genus Colocasia; species Colocasia esculenta. The sequence goes on from JACBKR010000959.1 coordinate 5,963, forward strand.
AACTGGACATTCATCATTATTCACCTTATATTATATATATAATATATATATATATTTCATTATTCGCATATTCACCACCGCATCCATGCCTCGCAAAACATTTCCTCTCAGCAGATGAGCAAATGAGAAAATTTATTGCACTTAATGTGCGTTTGGCTGGTTGGTTGGTTATAAATATATTCATAGGAAAAAAAAAAATTTTAAGAAATAATATTTATAAATATATATATATATATATGTGGAAATGGAAAATTTATCAATTAAAAATCTTTATATGTTGTCATGTTCTCATGGATGAATGCGTATTGCTAATTCAAATCCCATCGAATGCTACGCGAGCAATGACGACGTGAGATGAATCGACAATTCGCACAGCGCGGGCGTGCCAATCACCGAGGTGACAATAAATGGTCTGCCTCCGAGAGTCGGAGGGCTTTAGGTCTGTTGTGCGCACCGTTTGACTTCGTCAAACGAAAGTGAGTGTCGGGTCCTGGACCAAGATCCCGTCGTTGCCTGAACGCAACGACGTTAATTACATCTCTTTAGAAAGAGAAAACCCTTGATTAATCGCCAGAATAGAAAGTCTTATGGCCTAAGTCGGGACATCCGATAAAAGGCGCAAAATAAAACTACAAGATTGCAGTCAAATTTGCAAGAGATTTTGATGTGTATGTGCCATTCATCTTTTAAGGTCAATTTGCATACTTGTTATTTATTTGTTCTTTTATCTATTGTGCAAAAAAAAATCTTTTATTTGGTAATGCAAGGGATTTTGACATGCTTTGATTGTCATTGTTCTTTTCATGGTTCAATCTCATTTGATTCTTATATGCCCACACATCGTCATGCACAATCCATTTGATTTGGCAAGCAAAACGATTCGGCGGCTAAAACCATTCAGCAAAGGTGAATCTGGAGGAGCGAATCGGCAGCCAGGCCATTCAGCAAAGGTGAATCAGCAGGAGCGAATCGGCAGCCAGGCCATTCAGCGGGTGAATCAGTAGGACTGACTCGGCAGCCATGCCATTCAGCAAAGGTGAATCAGCAGGACGAATCGGCAGCCAGGCCATTCAGCAAAGGTGAATCAGCAGGACTGAATCGGCAGCCAGGCCATTCAGCAAAGGTGAATCAGCAGGAGCGAATCGGCAGCCAGGCCATTCAGCAGGGGCGAATCGGCAGCACTGTTCACAGACCAAAATGATTCGGCAGCCCTTGCAACGCACAAAACGCGTGGGAAACGGAGGATCCGAAGACCCGGTCAGGAGGGAATGGCACCCAAACCACGAAGGGGCTCTGTTCGATTCCAGACGGGGCGTGGGAATCAAGTTGTCCGGCCCTTTTGTCCAAAATACCAAATCGCAGTGATTCTGCGGCCCTATTCGTGCACGGTTCTTGAAATTGGGAGGAACCAGAACTGACAGACGGGATGGCAGCACCCACAATATGTATGGACACCGTCTATGAGCTCGGATCGGGTACGGGAACGGACTATCCGACCCTTCATGTTCAAAACCACCCGAAAAAGTGATTCGGCAGCACTCGGAGGCACGTTTCTCAAAATCCGGAGATGACCTGAGTGTCCGGTCGGGCTGACGGGCTATTCGACATATGGAGAATCCATCCATGGGCCTGAACCGGGCATGTGTACTGGATACCGAACCCTTCATGTTCAAAGCCACCCGAAAAAGTGATTCGGCAGCACTTCGGAGGCACGGTTCTCAAAATCCGGAGATGATCTGAGCATCCAGCCGGGTGACGGGCTATTCAACATATGGAGAATCCATCCATGGGCCTGAACCGGGCATGGGTACTGGATACCAAACCCTTCATGTTCAAAGCCACTCGGAAAAGTGATTCGGCATCACTTCGGAGGCACGGTTCTCAAAATCGGAGATGATCTGAGCGTCCAGCCGGGCTGACGGGCTATTCAACATATGGAGAACACATCCATGGGCCTGAACCGGGCATGGGTACTGGATACCGAACCCTTCATGTTCAAAACCACTCGGAAAAGTGATTCGGCAGCACTTCGGAGGCACGGTTCTCAAAATCCAGAGATGATCTGAGCGTCCAGCCGGGCTGACGGGCTATTCAACATATGGAGACTCCATCCATGGGCCTGAACCGGGCATGGGTACTGGATACCGAACCCTTCATGTTCAAAGCCACTCGGAAAAGTGATTCGGCAGCACTTCGGAGGCACGGTTCTCAAAATCCGAGATGATTGAGCATCCAGCCGGGCTGACGGCTATTCAACATATGGAGACTCCATCCATGGGCCTGAACGGGCATGGGTACTGGATACCGAACCCTTCATGTTCAAAGCCACTCGGAAAAGTGATTCGGCAGCACTTCGGAGGCACGGTTCTCAAAATCCAGAGATGATCTGAGCGTCCAGCCGGGCTGACGGGCTATTCAACATATGGAGAATCCATCCATGATCCTGAACGGGCATGGGTACTGGATACCGAACCCTTCATGTTCAAAGTCACCGGAAAAAGTGATTCGGCAGCACGGAGGCACGGTTCTCAAAATCCGAAGATGATCTGAGTGTCCAGCCGGGCTGACGGGCTATTCAACATATGGAGAACACATCCATGGGCCTGAACTGGGCATGGGTACTGGATACCGAACCCTTCATGTTCAAAACCACTCGGAAAAGTGATTCGGCAGCACTTCGGGGACACGGTTCTCCAAATTCAGAGATGACCTGAATGTCCGGTTGGGCTGACGGGCTATTCAACATATGGGGAATCCATCCATGGGCCTGAACGGGCATGGGTACGAATACCGAACCCTTCATGTTCAAAGTCACCCGAAAAAGTGATTCGGCAGCACTTCGGAGGCACGGTTCTCAAAATTCGGAGATGATCCGAGCGTCCAGCCGGGCTGACGGGCTATTCAACATATGGAGAATCCATCCATGGGCCTGAACCGGGCATGGGTACTGGGTACCGAACCCTTCATGTTCAAAGTCACCCGGAAAAGTGATTCGGCAGCACTTCGGGGACACGGTTCTCAAAATCCGGAGATGATCTAAGCGTCCGGTCGGGCTGACGGGCTATTCAACATATGGAGAATCCATCCATGGGCCTGAACCGGGCATGGGTACTGGGTACCGAACCCTTCATGTTCAAAGTCACCCGGAAAAGTGATTCGGCAGCACTTCGGGGACACGGTTCTCAAAACACGCGCAGCGTTTGGGCGTCCCGTTGGAAACACAGATCATTGGCATATAATGTCGCCCCTCATAAGCCTGAACACGACCCAGGTATCAATTACTTGACCCTTAGTGTTCAAGGTCTCATAAAAAAGTGAATCGGCAAGACTGGGACAGTGAAACAGGGGCAGTGAAAGGGGGATTAAACAGAGGTTTGACTGCCTTCTAAACCCAGTGTATGAGGTGTAAATATCAATCTTATTTGACCTCCCACGGTTTAGTCTTCAAACATCACAATGGGTGCTCAAAGAAAACAAAAAAAAAAGGAAATCGCATAAAGCATCAAATCTGAACCCTCCCAACCAAGCAACAATGCCCAGGAAGGGGGGAACCAACAGTGCTGCATATTTGTTCTTTTTGGGAACAAGGTGGGATATTAGACTATCCTCCTTGTCACCCAATAGAATTAGGTATTGAAAGCTTACAAGAGGGGTGAGAGAGAGAGCACATGAAAGGAGGTAGAACAAACTAAACAAAACATATTTCATACACATTAATAAGACTTCGGTATTATGCTAAGAACCAGCAAACAGAGGTCAAAAGGGGCATTTAAACATAGCTTTCTACCCATCTATACTCATTACAACCAAGATCATACAAAGGAGGAATGAGAGGATGAGATCTTTTCACTGTTAGAGGGGAGATTACATGGGGAGGGAAGGAAAAGAAAATGGATAAAAGTAAAGAACAAGATATGGGGACTGCCGCAGCAGTCCCCTCACTTCCCCTTCTTCTCTCTTCTCACCCTTCTCTTCTCTTCTTTCTTTTTCTTCTCTTCTTCTACCAAGCTCCCAGCAGCCCCCCCCCCCTTGCCTTCCTACGTAGCCAGCAACCTTCAGGAAGAGGAGGAGGCTCCTTTGCTTCTTCTGTCCAGCCAGCCACAATGGGAGGAGGAAGGGAAGCAGCCTAGCCCTCTTCTCACACCAGCCTGGAGAAGACCTTTCTGCCCTCTCTCTCTTCTGCCCCAACCAGCAGAGAATAGGATGAAGAAGTCCTCTTTGCTTCCCCTTTCTTTGCTCTCTTGCTTGCAGCCAACACCCCGGGAGACTAGAAGACCTCTTCCCCTCCTTCTCGTTACCAACCAGATGGGGGTTCCCCAAAGAGACCTCTCCTTTTTTTTAACTCTGCCCCCTCAGCCCTTTTCTTGCAGCCAAAGGAACCCGTATCCTCCTTGCCCAGCCCCCCTTTTCTTTCCTTAAATGGCTAGCCAAACCCCCCTGTCAACTGTGGTGGCCCAGCCCAAAGGGGAAACCTTTTTTGGCCACTTTACCTCTGCCATCGTAGCAGATTTATGTTGGAAAGGGAGGTGTTACATTTGCTTAAGGTGACCTCCCTCCATGGGGGGAGATGGGCACTTAAGTGGGTCTTGTTTGGGCCTGTTTAGGGGACTCTTTAGTGGGTTCTTTTAGGGGGTAGCTGGGCCATTAAATGCAAGCCCACTGTGCTATTTTTTTTGGGTGCCACAATATATAATTATCTATTTAATACCCACGTAAAAAAAATTCTTAAAAAGATTTTTTAGTGTTTGTTTTCTAATAAAAATTTTTAAAAATTATTTTCATTTATTTATTGTGTAGAAAAGATTTTCGTGAACCGAATGTAAAAATTCTTTCCCAGCTGCAACATATACATTCACATTTTTATTTTTGCATAAGAAATTATCCACCACTACATTCAAATGTATCACCTTCTACATAAAATACACATCCACAATTACATTCAAATTATACTACCCATCTCACCCATACATCTAAATGACACCCATACATCTAAATGACCTGTCTTTATATGACAAATTCCATAGGTACATCTTTGACGATGGAGAAAGAAGACACCTAATATATGTAGCACATCTGTGCCCCATGGGCTCTTCCCAGCTCATTTGATTCACATGCTTCAGGGGTATGTCCATTTATAATTTTATAGTGCATGTTCCACCAGTCTAATAGCTGATGCCTGACTTCCTTGCTTCCCCTTCTTCCTCCTCTTTAGGAACTCTTGCTTGAGACCTCCAAGATAGCCACTCTACCTCCTCAAGAGCTAACCCTTTAGCTCTTTGTCCCCAGTTTGGGGATCAATATAAGTTCACATATGCCGATAAAAGAGTATTTAGACTTCAAGTTAGTACTCAGTGGTCATATTGATTTGTATAGAAAATCTACCATAACATGTCATGCTGAAAGGGTCAAAAGATAAAGCAATCATAAAATTGCAAGAAGCATGGAGAGCAAATATGGACCTCGAAAATGCAGAAGCAGTGTGACTAATTATCAACTTTAGAGTCAACAGAGAAAATTTATAAATTATTAACCGACCATCTAGACTATATAAGCCAAAATTTGTTGCTAAAATAACACTTTAAATGTTCTTAATGCCAAAATTTGTTAGACGAAAAAACACACTCATTACATTTCATAAAACATAACAATTTGAAGATTGACAAAGGTTTGCATTAAAAATATATAATGTTTAAATGTGAGTTTGAATATTTATGTTCACTTTAATTTGAAGATTTTAATAGGCAAGAGGAGAAAGAAAACCATTGTTGGACCAGAAAAATGGTAATTCAATCCTCCCCCTCCATATCCTTTAACCAAACATCTAGACTGTAAAAGCCTTCTGTATGTTTACAAATCACAACTTTATTTGCTTGAATTTGAAGGTTTTTACAAATGAGTAGAAAGTGATCATTGTTACACCATAGAAATGATAATCCAATTTTGGTTCTCCAAATCTTGTAACCTAACATCTTGATAGCAATAGACAACTCTACATTTATAAAATGATACAGTGTAACAGAAAAAAAAAAACAGGAGAAGATATAATAACTACAAACAAGGCTAGAAAAATAAGCACAACATTAAAGATTATAGTTGTTTAAAGATCATAGTTGTTGGCTAAGGGAATATAGTACCTATGTTGCATATTAAATAAAATCCAAAACTACAGTCACACTGTGGGGGTTAAGAGTAAGGGTCCAAGGAGAGACACTAGAATAATGGAACTAAGGTATCACATTTCAAGAAGATGAATGGAGCATAAATGAAAAGAGGATAAAATCAAATCTGATGGTTCTCAGATCAAGATTCACCGTACCATCGGATCGACCGTGTCACATTCTCCGTAGTACGGTTAGGGCTGAACACGGTTCGGTTCGGTCCGGGTTGGTCCATTTTTTGGCTAAACTGAACCGAACCGAATCCCAAAGTCAACCCGAACCGAACCGAACCAGTTCGGTTCGGTTTAAATCGAATTCTAATAGATGCTATATCGCAACTGCCCGCTTGCCGCAATGGCCAAGGTGCTGAAGCCTTTCACCACAGGTTCTGGGTTCGAAACCTGGGTTTCTCATTGTTTTTTGGCCAAAAATTCACTATTTAAGAAAATATCCGTTTGTAGGCAGCCAGTTTCGATCCCGCGCCAACCTGAAAAAACTCCCGCCCATGCGCTAACCAACTGTGCTATCTTTTATTTGAGTAAATAATGTATATAATATAATATAATCGGTTTATTCGGTTTCAGGAAATGAAACCGAACTGAACTATATAGGCACCCAAGCCGAACCGAACGGTCGGTTCGGTTCGGTTCGGTTTTTCGGTTTGAACCGAATGTGAACAACCCTAGGTACAGTACGATATCGTAACGTACTGTACCGCTAAGATACGATGGGGAAAGGGCTTGTTTGATTTTATTTTTTTTTTGACTTGATGAATATTTAAAATGAGCAAATTTCAAAAGAGACTCTCTATCCAAACTCAAGATAGACTTTCCATCTCTTCTCATGCATGCACCCTTTCTCTCTCCCCTTTCTCTCTCATATCCTCCAAAACTATCAGGGATATCACGCCTTCTGCAGCCTGAAAAGGGTCGATATGCTCACGAGGTCTTCATTAAAGTTGTTCTATTCTTCTTCAGCTTCGTCCCTGAAGTGGAATCACCTCAATTGGTGGTTTGTGCCCAAAGTTATAGCAAATATTCTTCACATTCTCTCTCATATCTTGATCTACATATACAGGATTATCATGCCTTCCACATCTCAAATGAGGGTATATCTCTTCGAGAGTTCTTCATGAAAGTTGTTCCCCACGACTTCCTCTACGAGCTCCAACTAGAATCACATCAAATGAAGGTCTGTGCTTAATGATATAGTGGAGTATTCTTGACCTTCTCTCTCATATCGCGATCCAAACTAGCAGTGAGGACGGCCTCTCTATAGCCTGAACGAGGGTGATCCACTCTTTGAGTTCTTCATAAAAGTTGTTCATTATATGACCAATGTATTCCATTAGATCAACACCAAGAATCCAAAAATAGAAACAAAACTGTAACGTCTTAAAATTTATAATAAAATATTAATATGACACTAAGAAATAAAAGAGATAGTAAATTATACGTAAGACATGATCACTTATATAAAACATAATTATCTTTAATTTTAGAATATTTTATATTATTAATATAATTCTGGTACTATCTTTGATTATGTGCACTTCAACGAAACAACATTCGGTTCCAAAAATAAAGTCAAACATAAAGTCATCATAATTACTAAAAAAATGTATTGATTCTAAAAATATAAAATATCAGGAATTATTGATGCATAGATGTTGAGATTCAGTCGACATAATGATTTTGAAACAATTTTTACTTTACAAAAAATTAATTTAAAAATAAACTATAATTACTATAATTTGTATAATCTCTTAATTAGCTTATGTTTGAAATTTTATCTCAATTAGACATCATTTAGACCCCTTAAGTGCACACAGGGTGTAGTATCCCAAAAAATCCATTAATAAAAAATTATGGATAAATTGAAATTTTATCTATTAATAAATTCAAGTAGTTAAAAAGGTACGCATCATTATTGCATGCGTATAAAGCCCTATAAAAATTTCGTAAAAATGATAGTTATACTTTAAATAATGTTCTCTAATGACCCATCATGGAATTGGGCACAGAAAAATCATTTAGATCAAGTTAAGAAATTATGCGACTTATTAGCGTAATTAAGAAATAAGTCGAAGAACCCATTATGTTATGACCAAGGTGGATTATAAATAAAAATAAACATGTGGGTAGACTTTAAATAATATGGATGATGGCCCATTATGATATTTGGACCAATGGACAATCTTGGCCCATGAATAAATTCTTTAATAAAAAGGATAACTAAAAATCCAATAAGTAAAGTAAGAACATAGGATGTACAATTAGGCTCATTTGAATTATTGGGCAAGAGTAAGAGCCTAAATGATGAAGATTAGAAATATTGGCATAAAATATGTTGAAGTGAATAAAATATACAAAATTATTAAATAAATGCGATAAATAGATTTACATAAGGATAAAGGGTGAATAATTAGAATTAAATCAATACCCATTAAGTTAAATTAGTAATGGGTTTTATTAATGGTCCTAACATGGATTGTTGGACCCTAATATGAAGAGCCCACCATGAGATGTAAGTTAATTAAGTGAAATTCGGATTAAATATAGTAATAATTAGAAAAAGGGATTAGATAAATAATAAATGACATATATATATATATCCCTAAAAAGAGTCCTAGACTTACCTAACTTATTACCCATGAAATTAGATCTCTCCCCAGCCAATTAGTGGATAAATACTAGAATAGGGGGAGATAAATGTGAAAATTCGGAGTTAATTAATAAATAAATAAATAAGGGTAAGATAAATACTAAAAAAGGTTATAAATGTCCTAAAAAGAGTCCTAATCCTATCCTAAACCATTACCCACGAAATTAGACCTCTCCCCTATCCTATTAGGTGGGATAATGTTAGGAAATAAGGAGATAAATAGAGAAATTAAGAGTTTGAAGAGAAAGAGGAGTTTTAGAAAGGATGGACTCTTAATCAACCCTATACACCTCTAATTCATCCCCAACCAAGTCTCATTTCATTGTTGGGACTTTGGAGGATGAAGAGAGGAGCTGAGGACGAGAGGAGCAAGAAGGAAGGAGTTTGGAGCAAGGAGATTTCATCTTCTACCTCGTCTTCAACCCTAGGATTTCTTAAAATGGGTGAAAGGTAGGCAATCTCTCAAGCTAAATTCGAGTAAAAATTACCGTAGGTAACTTCATGGTCCCTTGCAAAAGCCCTCTAGTTTTGCTATATTTCGATCTCCCATGAGGGAGAATTAATTCGTTGAAATCCTGTCAGATCTATGTACCCGACCCTTCATGTTTGCTTTCAAACCCCGTGCATACTTGATCCCATGCCATGAGAACATTCTCATAAATACTACGTCATGTTAGCTTTCAAATGCCCCTGGTTTGCCTAATTTTCATTATGTATCCATCTCTAATTAATTCGTTGAACCTTGACTGTGCATATTTAAGTCACTGAAATGTAACCTAATCAAAGCATAGCTAAACCTTATTTATTTTCAAATTAATCGTACATGTTGATAGATCTATGTGTCTACTTTTGTTTAAAACTGGTTTCGTAATTTTGGATCATTGTGCGATTTTATATTGAATTTAGAAGTATCATGTATCAAGAAGGACCCCCTCTGAAAAAAAATAAAAAGGGCCAGACCCTTTCTGATATCTCGGCGGCCCGACCCGCCGCGTTGCCAGGACGATTCGCGTAATCGATGGAGTCGCTACTGCCAAAAAACCTTGGAATATAGGAGATCATCGGCTAAAATCGTAATTTTGGAGTGTGAAACGAAGGTTTTTCGACCCCGAAACGACATCTTATCACCTGAGCACTAAGGGGGCGTCGAGCGCCTCTGAGTGCCGATTCCGAAATGGGGTCTTATAAGCGATTCCGATAACCGAGCGAAAAGTTATGCTCGTTTGAGAGAAGCGGTGTCCGTAAGCGATCGCATCGGCAGCCTGCGACCGCACTCCCGGAGAGGAATTTGGGCGCCGGACCGAAAATCTCTGAATGCGACCATTTACCAACCGGGTCGAAGTGCCGATTCTGAATTGGGGCCTTGCGAGCGGTTCCGACCCCCGGACAAATAAATATCCACGTCCGACCGGAGGGTACGGTTGTCGGTGTACTAGTACACACGCTATGGGGGGGGGGAATTTTTGCCACAGAACGGAATTCCGTAAAACCAGCGCCCTGTCGACCGTCTCGGAGTGCCGATTCCGAATTGTGGTCACATAAGCGATTCCGATGCCCGTGCGGAAAGTTATGCTCAATTCTTTCGCTGAAGGGGTGGGAATAAACCGGAGGGGGTGACTATATTGGTGATGTTCGGGCTCCCATATCCACGTCCTGGGGAGGAGATCTCGCGCCGAGTTGAACACGACTTCCGATCGCTGTGATTGGACGGCTCCGCGTGTGGGCTCCGCCAGCGATTCGCGTAATCGAGGGAGTCGCTACTGCCAAAAAACCTTGGAATAGGGGAGATCGTCGGCTAGAATCGTAATTTCAGAGTGAGAAACAAAAGTTTTTCGACCCCGAAACGACGTCTTATCGCCTGAGGCACTAAGTGGACGTCGAGTGCCTCTGAGTGCCGATTCTGATCTGGGGTCTTATAAGCGATTCTGATAACCGAGCGAAAAGTTACGCCCGTTTGAGTGAAGCGGTGTCCGTATGCGATCGCATCGGCAGCGTGCGACCGCGCTCCCGGAGAGGAATTTGGACGCCAGACCGGAAATCTCCGATTGTGACCATTTACCGACTGGGTCGAAGAGCCGATTCTGAATTGGGGCCTCGCGGGCGGTTCTGACCTCCGGGCGAATAAATATCCGCGTCTGACCGGAGGGTATGGTTGTCGGTGTACTAGTACACACGCTCCGGGGGGGAATTTTTCCCCAGAACGAAATTCCGCAAAACCAGCGCCTTGTCGACCGTCTCGGAGTGCCGATTCCGAATTGTGGTCACATAAGCGATTCCGATGCCCGTGCGGAAAGTTATGCCCAATTCTTTCGCTGAAGGGGTGGGAATAAACCGGAGGGGGTGACTATATCTACGATGTTCGGGCTCCCATATCCACGACCTGGGGAGGAGATCTCACGTCGAGTTCAACACGACTTCCGATCGCTGTGACTGGACGGCTCCGCGTGTGGCTCCGCCAGCGATTCGCATAATCGAGGGAGTCGCTACTGCCAAAAAACGTTGGAATAGGGGAGATCGTCGGCTAGAATCACAATTTCGGAGTGCGAAACAAAGGTTTTTCGACCCCGAAATGACGTCTTATCCCCTGAGGCACTAAAGGGGCGTCAAGCGCCTATGAGTGCCGATTCTGAATTGGGGTCTTATAAGCGATTCCGATAACCGAGCGAAAAGTTATGCCCGTTTGAGCGAAGCTGTGTCCGTATGCGATCGCATCGGCAGCCTGCGACCGCGCTCCCGGAGAGGAATTTGGGAGCCGTACCAAAAATCTCTGAATGCGATCATTTACCGACCAGGTTGAAGTGCCGATTCTGAATTTGGGCCTCGCGGGGCGGTTCTGACCCCCGGGCGAATAAATATCCGCATCCGACCTGAGGGTACAGTAGTCGGTGTACCGGGGGGGAATTTTTGCCGCAGAACGGAATTCCGCAAAACCAGCGCCCAGTCGACCGTCTCGGAGTGCCGATTCCGAATTGTGGTCACATAATCGATTCCGATGACGTGCGGAAAGTTATGCCCAATTCTTTCGCCGAAGGTGTGGGAATAAACCGGAGGGGGTGACTATATCGGTGATGTTCGGGCTCCCATATCCACGACCTGGGGAGGAGATCTCGCGTCGAGTTGAACACGACTTCCGATCGCTGTGACTGGGTGGCTCCGCGTGTGGGCTCCGCCAGCAATTCGCGTAATCGAGGGAGTCGCTACTGCCAGAAAACCATGGAATAGGGGAGATCGTCGGCTAGAATCACAATTTCAAAGTGCGAAACGAAGGTTTTTCGACCCCAAAACAACGTCTGAGTGCCAATTCCGAATTGGGGTCTTATAAACAATTCCGATAACAAAGCGAAAAGTTATGCCCGTTTGAGCGAAGCGGTGTCCGTATGCGATCGCATCGGCAGCCTGCGACTGCGCTCCCGGAGAGGAATTTGGGCGCCAAACCGGAAATCTCCGAATGCGACCATTTACTGACCGGGTCGAAGTGCCGATTCTGAATTGGGGCCTCTCGGGCGGTTCCAACCCCCGGGCGAATAAATATCCTCGTCCGACCGGAGGGTACGGCAGTCGTTGTACTAGTACACACCCTTCGGGGGAGAATTTTTGCCTCGGAACGGAATTCCATGAAACCAGCGCCCTGTCGACCATCTCGGACTGCCGATTACGAATTGTGGTCACATAAGCGATTCTCATGCCTGTGCGGAAAGTTATGCCCAATTCTTTCGCTGAAGGGGTGGGAATAAACCGGAGGGGGGACTATATCGACGATGTTCAGGCACCCATATCCATGACCTGGGGAGGAGATCTAGCGTCGAGTTGAACACGACTTCCGATCGCTGTGACTGGGCGGCTCCGCGTGTGGGCTCCGACAGTGATTCGCGTAATGGAGGGAGTCGCTACTGCCAAAAAACCTTGGAATAGGGCAGATCGTCGGCTAGAATCGCAATTTTGGAGGGCGAAACGAAGGTTTTTCGACCCCGAAACGACGTCTTATTTTTTGAGGCACTAAGAAGTCATCGAGCGCCTCTGAGTGCCGATTCCGAATTGGGGTCTTATAAGCGATTCCGATAACCGAGCTAAAAGTTATGCCCGTTTGAGCAAAGCGGTGTCCGTATGCGATCGCATCGACAGCCTGCGACCGCGCTCCCTGAGAGGAATTTGGGCGCCGGACTGGAAATCTATGAATGCGACAATTTATTGACCGGGTCGAAGTGCCGATTCTGAATTGGGGCCTCGCGGGCGGTTCCGACCCACTGGCGAATAAATATCCGCGTCCCACCGGAGGGTACGGCAGTCGGTGTACTAGTACACACGCTCCGGGGGGGAATTTTTTCCCCGGAACGGAATTCTACGAAACCCACACCCTGTCGACCGTCTCGGAGTACCGATTCTGAATTGTGGTCACATAAGCGATTTCGATGCCCGTGCAGAAAGTTATGCCCAATTCTTTCGTTGAAGGGGTGGGAATAAATCGGAGGGGGTGACTATATCGACGATGTTCGGGCACCCATATCCACGACCTGAGGAGGAGATCTCGCGTCAAGTTGAACAGAACTTCCGATCACTGTGACTGGGCGGCTCCGCATGTGGGCTTCGCCAGCGATTCGCGTAATCGAGGGAGTCGCTATTGCCAAAAAACCTTGGAATAGTGGAGATCGTCGGCTGGAATCGCAATTTCGGAGTGCGAAACGAATGTTTTTCGACCACGAAACGACGTCTTTTCGCCTGAGGAAATAAGGGGGCGTCGAGCGCCTTTGAGTGCCGATTCCAAATTCGGGTCCTATAAGCGATTCGATAACCGAGCGAAAAGTTATGCCCGTTTGAGCGAAGCGGTGTCCGTATGCGATCGCATCGGCATCCTGCGACCGCGCTCCCAGAGAGAAATTGGGCGCCGGACCGGAAATCTCCGAATGCGACCATTTACGACCGGGTCGAAGTGCCGATTCTGAATTGGGGACTCGCGGGTAGTTCCGACCCTCGGGCGAATAAATATCCATGTCCGACTGAAGGGTACGGCAGTCGTTGTACTAGTACACACGCTCCGGCGGGGAATTTTGCCCCGGAACGGAATTCCGTGAAACCAACGTTCTGTCGACCGTCTCGGAGTGCCGATTCCGAATTGTTGTCACATAAGCGATTCCGATGCCGTGCGGAAAGTTATGCTCAATTCTTTCGCTGAAGGGGTGGGAATAAACCGGAGGGGGTGACTATATCGACGATGTTCGGGCACCCATATCCATGACCTGGGGAAGAGATCTCGCATCGAGTTGAACATGGCTTCCCATCGCTGTGACTGGGCGGCTCTGCGTGTGGGCTCTTCCAGCGATTCGGTAATCTAGGGAGTCGCTACTGCCAAAAAACCTTCGAATAGAGGACATCGTCGGCTAGAATCACAATTTCAGAGTGCGAAATGAAGGTTTTTCGACCCCGAAACGACGTCTTATCGCCTGAGGCACTAAGGAGGCGTCTAGCGCCTCTGAGTGCCTATTCCGAATTGGGGCTTATAAGAGATTCTGATAACCGAGCGAAAAGTTATGGCCGTTTGAGCAAAGTGGTGTCCGTATGTGATCGTATCGGCAGCCTGCGACCGCGCTCCCGGAGAGGAATTTGGGCGCCGTACCAAAAATCTCCGAATGCGATCATTTACCAACTGGGTCGAAGTGCCGATTCTTAATTGGGGGCTCGGGGGGCGGTTCTGACCCCCGGACGAATAAATATCCGCATCCTACCGGAGGGTACGGTAGTCGGTGTACCGGGGGGGATTTTTGCCGCAGAACGGAATTCCGCGAAACCAGCGCCCTGTCGACCGTCTCGGAGTGCCGATTCCGAATTGTGGTCACATAAGAAATTCCGATGCCGTGCGGAAAGTTATGCCTAATTCTTTCGCCGAAGGGGTAGGAATAAACCGGTGGGGTGACTATATCGGCGATGTTCGGGCTCCCATATCCACGACCTGGGGAGGAGATCTCGCGTCGAGTTGAACACGACTTCCGATCGCTGTGACTGGGTGGCTCCACGTGTGGGCTCCGCCAGCAATTCGCGTAATCGAGGGAGTCGCTACTGCCAGAAAACCATGGAATAGGGGAGATCGTCGGCTAGAATCACAATTTTGGAGTGCGAAACGAAAGTTTTTCGACCCCAAAACGATGTCTTATCGCATGAAGCACTAAGGGGGCGTCGAGCGCCTTTGAGTGCCGATTTCGAATTGGGGTCTTATAAGCGATTTCGATAACCGAGCGAAAAGTTATGCCCGTTTGAGCGAAGCGGTGTTAGTATGGGATCGCATCGGCAGCCTGCGACCGCGCTCCCGGAGAGGAATTTGGGCGGCGAACCGGAAATCTCCGAATGCGACCATTTACCGACCGGGTCGAAGTGCCGATTTTGAATTGGGGACTCGTGGGTGTTTCCGACCCCCGGGCGAATAAATATCCTCGTCCGACCAGAGGGTACGGCAGTCGGTGTACTAGTACACACGCTTCGGGGGAGAATTTTTGCCTCAGAATCGAATTCTATGAAACCAGCGCCTGTCTACCATCTCGGACTGCCGATTACGAATTGTGGTCACATAAGCGATTCTGATGCCTGTGCGGAAAGTTATGCCCAATTCTTTCGCTGAAGGGGTGGGAATAAACCGGAGGGGGTGACTATATCGACGATGTTCAGGCACCCATATCCATGACCTGGGGAGGAGATCTCGCGTCGAGTTGAACACGACTTCCGATCGCTGTGATTGGGCGGCTCCGCGTGTGGGCTCCGCCAGTGATTCGCGTAATCGAGGGAGTCGCTACTGCCAAAAAACCTTGGAATAGGGCAGATCGTCGGCTAGAATCGCAATTTTAGAGGGCGAAACGAAGGTTTTTCGACCCCGAAACGACGTCTTATCGCCTGAGGCACTATGAAGGCATCGAGCGCCTCTAAGTGCCGATTCCGAATTGGGGTCTTATAAGCGATTCCGATAACCGAGCGAAAACTTTTGCCCGTTTGAGCGAAGTGGTGTCCCAATGCGATCGCATCGGTAGCCTGCGACCGCGCTCCCTGAGAGGAATTTGGGCGCCGGACTGGAAATCTCTGAATGCGACAATTTACCGACCGGGTCGAAGTGCTGATTCTGAATTGGGGACTCGCCGGCGGTTCCGACCCACTGGCGAATAAATATCCGCGTTCGACCGGAGGTTACGGCAGTCGGTGTACTAGTACACACGCTCCGGCGGGGGGGGGGGGGGGGAATTTTTCGCCGGAACGGAATTCCACGAAACCAGCGCCCTGTCGACCGTCTCGGAGTATCGATTCCGAATTGTGGTCACATAAGCGATTCCGATACCCGTGCGGAAAGTTATGCCCAATTCTTTCGCTGAAGGGGTGGGAATAAACCGGATGGGGTGACTATATCAGCGATGTTCGGGCACCCATATCCACGACCTGGGGAGGAGATCTCGCGTCGAGTTGAACACGACTTCCGATCGCTGTGACTGGGCGGCTCCGCGTGTGGGCTCCGCCAGCGATTCGCGTAATCGAGGGAGTCGCTACTGCCAAAAAACCTTGGAATAGGGGAGATCGTCAGCTGGAATGGCAATTTCCCAGTGCGAAACGAAGGATTTTCGACCTCAAAACGACATCATTTCGCCTGAGGCAATAAGAGGGCGTCGAGCGCCTTTGAGTGCCGATTCCAAATTGGGGTCTTATAAGCGATTCCGATAACCGAGCAAAACGTTATGCCCGTTTGAGCGAAGCGGTGTCCGTATGCGATCGCATCGGCAGCTTGCAACCGCGCTCTCGGAGAGGAATTTGGGCACTGGACCGGAAATCACCGAATGCGACCATTTACCGACCCGGTCGAAGTGCCGATTCTGAATTGGGGATTCGCCGGCGGTTCCGACCCTCGGGCGAATAAATATCTGTGTCCGACTGGAGGGTACGGCATTTGGGGTACTAGTACACACGCTCCGGGGGGGAATTTTGGCTCCGGAACGGAATTCTGTGAAAACAACGCCCTATCGACCGTCTCGGAGTGCCGATTCCGAATTGTTGTCACATAAGCAATTCCGATGCCCGTGCGGAAAGTTATGCCCAATTCTTTCGATAAAGGGGTAGGAATAAACGGAGGGGGTGACTATATCGGCGATGTTCGGGCACCCATATCCACGACCTGGGGAGGAGATCTCGCGTCGAGTTGAACACGACCTCCGATCAATGTGACTGGGCGGCTCTGCGTGTGGGCTCCGCCAACGATTCACGTAATCGCGGGAGTCGCTACTGCCAAAACACCTTGGAATCGGGGAGATCATCGGCAAGAATAGCAATTTTGGAGTGCGAAACGAAGGTTTTTCGACCCTGAAACGACGTCTTATCGCCTAAGGCACTAACAAGGCATCGAGCGCCTCTGAGTGCCGATTCCGAATTGGGGTCTTATAAGAGATTCCGATAACCGAGCGAAAAGTTATACCCATTTGAGCGAAGCGGTGCTCGTATGCGATCGCATCGGCAGCCTGCGACCGCGCTCCCGGAGAGGAATTTGGGCGCCGGACCGGAAATCTCCAATGCGACCATTTACCGACCGGGTCGAAGTGCCGATTCTGAATTGGGACTTCGCGGGCGGTTCCGACCCATGGGTGAATAAATATCTGCGTCCGACTGGAGGGTAGGACAGTCGGTGTACTAGTACACACGCTCCGGGGGGGAATTTTGGCCCTGAAACGGAATTCCGCGAACCCAGCGCCCTGTCGACCGTCTCAGAGTGCCGATTCCGAATTGTGGTTACATAAGCGATTCCGATGCCCGTGCGGAAAGTTATGCCCAATTCTTTCGCTGGAGGGGTGGGATAAACCGGAGGGGGTGACTATATCGGCGATGTTTGGGCACCCATATCCACGACCTGGGGAGGAGATCTCGCGTCGAGTTAAACACGACTTCCGATCGCTGTGACTGGGCGGCTCCACGTGTGGGCTCCGCCAGCGATTCGCGTAATCGAGGGAGTCTCTACTGCCAAAACACCTTGGAATAGGGGAGATCGTCGGCTAGAATCGCAATTTCGGAGTGAGAAACGAAGGTTATTCTACCCCGAAATGACGTCTTATCGCCTAAGGAACTAACGGGGCGTCGAGCGCCTCTGAGTGCCAATTTCGAAATTGGGGCCTTATAAGCGATTCCGATAACGGAGAGAAAAGTTATGCCCATTTGAGCGGAGCGGTGTCTGTATGCGATCGCATCGGCAGCCTGCGACCGCGCTCCAGGAGAGGAATTTGGACGTCGGACCGGAAATCTCCGAATGCGACCATTTACCGACGGGGTCGAAGTGCCGATTCTGAATTGGGGCTTCACGGGCGGTTCCGACCCCCGGGAGAATAAATATCCGCGTCCGACTGGAGGGTACGGCAGTCGGTGTACTAGTACACACGCTCCGGGGGGGAATTTTTGCCCTGGAATAGAATTCCACGAAACCAGCGCTTTGTCGACCGTCTCGGAGCGCCGATTCTGAATTGTGGTCACATAAGCGATTCCGATGCCCATGTGGAAAGGTATTCCCAATTCTTTCGCTGAAGGGGTGGGAATATAAACCGGAAGGGGTGACTATATCGACGATGTTCGGGCTACCATATCCACGACCTGGGGAGGAGATCTCACGTCGAGTTGAACATGACTTCCGATCGCTGTGACTGGGCGGCTCCACGTGTGTGCTCCGCCAGCGATTCGCATAATCGAGGGAGTCGCTACAGCCAAAAAACCTTGGAATAGGGGAGATCGTCGGCTAGAATCACAATTTTAGAGTGCAAAATAAAGGTTATTCGACCCTGAAACGATGTCTTTCACCGAAGGCAATAAGGGGACGTCGAGCGCTTCTGAGTGCCGATTCCGAATTGGGGTCTTATAAGCGATTCCGATAACCGAGCGAAAAGTTATGCCCGTTTGAGCCAAGCGGTGTCCGTATGCGATAGCATCGGCAGCCTGCGACGTGCTCCCGGAGAGGAATTTGGGCGCCGGAGCAGAAATCTCCGAATGCGACCATTACCGACCGGGTCGAAGTGCCGATTCTGAATTGGGGCCTCGCGGGCGGTTCTGACCCCCGGACGAATAAATATCTGTCTCCGACCGGAGGGTACGGCAGTCGGTGTACTAGTACACACGCTCGGCGGGGAATTTTGGCCTCAGAACGGAATTCCACGAAACCAGCGCCCTGTCGACCGTCTCGGAGTGCCGATTCTGAATTGTGGTCACATAAGCGATTCCGATGCCCGTGCGGAAAGTTATGCCCAATTCATTCGCTGAAGGGGTGGGAATAAACCGGACGGGGTTACAATATCGGCGATGTTGGCACCCATATCCACGATCTGGGGAGGAGATCTCACCTCGATTTGAACACGACTTCCTATCGCTGTGACTGGGCGGCTCCGCGTGTGGGTTCCACCAGCGATTCGCGTAATCGAGGGAGTCTCTACTGCCAAAACACCTTGAAATAGGGGAGATCGTCGGCTAGAATCGCAATTTCAGAGTGCGAAATGAAGGTTTTTCGACCCCGAAATGACGTCTTATCGCCTGAGGCATTAACGGGGCGTCGAGCGCCTCTGAGTGCCCATTCCGAATTGGGGTATTATAAGCGATTCCGAAAACCAAGAGAAAAGTTAAGCCCGTTTGATTGAAGCGGTGTTCGTATGCGATCGCATCTGCAGCCTGCGACCGCGCTCCCGGGGAGGAATTTGGACGCCGGACCGGAAATCTCCGAATGCGTCCTTTTACCGACGGGGTCGAAGTGCCGATTCTGTATTGGGGCTTCGCGGGCGGTTCCGACCGCCGGGCGAATAAATATCCGTGTCTAACGGAGGGTACGACAGTCGGTGTACTAGTACACACGCTCCGGGGGGGGGGGGGGGGGATTTTGGCCCCGGAACGGAATTCCACGAAACCAACGCCTGTTGACGTCTCGGAGTGCCATTCCGAATTGTGGTCACATAAGTGATTCTGATGCCTGTGCAGAAGGTTATGCTCAATTCTTTCGCTGAAGGGGTGGGAATAAACCGGAGGGGGTGACTATATCGACGATGTTCGGTGTAACGTAGCGCGTTTTTTGGATCTTCGCGGATCGTGGATTAGTGGTAGTTCGGATCTGTGTTTATTGGTTTTGTTTTGGTGCTCATGACCAATATTGGGTCATTGGGCCTTTGTTGGGTTTTCCGCGCGTTGTGTGGAGCTTAGTGGGCCGGCAGGTTAGGCTCGTAGTGCCCGTTGGTTCACTGAATGTGAACGCGACGATGGTGAAGGCCGCATTCTGAACGCGTCGGTAGTGGGGTAGCGTCCAGTTTGCCGCTGTTTGGTGTTGACGTCTGCATGCGTGCCGCGTGTTGCGTACGGGGCCGGGCTGCTGACGTCTGGAGTGGAAAGGCGACGCCTGAAGCTGTCGCGATCAGTTCGCGACGGTGAGGTGTGTCGCGTTAGTAACCGTTGTTTGGTTTTTAAAAAAGGTTTGTCCGAACAGAGTTTTCCCAAGGTCTGCTCGACCAGGGAAGGAGCTGCTGCGGCTGTTCGGGGCGATTTGGCATTTCAGTGGTGTTCTCGTCGCGCTCTCGACGCGGGGACGTTGCGAGGAGTGGGGGAAACGCCCGCCATGCTTGGATTCTGTGTGCTTCGTGAAGATAGGGAGTTCTACCTTGATTTGCTATGTAGATTGCATGATAGTATGTTTATCGCTTTAAAAACTGTAGATATCATGCCTAGGAGGTGAAATGAGCTTGAAAAACGGGTTGAAACAGGATTTAGGGTGGTTTGCATGGAAGATCCGGAGATGGTTCCCGGATTAGGATTTGCGCCTAAGAAGGCGCCGGATCTTGCTGTCGCGACCATGTCGCGGTAGGATGATCCACCGCGACAGGGTTTCTTGTCGCGCCATATCGTAGCGTCGCGATCAGATGGCGGTCATGAAGGCTGTCGCGATCGCAGCCGAGGGTTCTGCTTGGCTTGATTTTGGTGTTTTGGTTATTTGATTATCGTCGTTTATTGTGCATGGTTTTGGTAAGAGGTGCATTGACACCAGTAGCGCTCTATGAGCGTGTTGCCCACGTAGTTAGTGGACAGTTTACGTAGTTGGTGTGGTGTTTCCACGATTTGAGTGTCATGCATGAGTATGCATGGCTGGTGGTTTGACGTGATGATTGTTGTATTGTAACTTCTGTAGTTGGTGTGAGGTGACGGGGCAATGAAGGTCGGGTATGAACCTAGCCCTAGATTATGGTTATCTTTTAAAGAATATTATAATGATATATGTGTTAAGTAATGTGTATTGCCATAGAGGTCATGGTGTGACCAATGACAGGCAAGGTTGTGTTATACTATTATGGTATACGTGTGTATTTGTGTGAGATGGTTTGGAGGTCACATGGTGACCAATGATAGACCAGATTATGAATGGTTCCTATGGTTTGTAATAAAGAATATGTAAGTAAGTATATATGTCGTGGTTGAGCATTGCTGAGTTTTGTGGTCCGGCGCCTATTCCGAAATGCCTCTTCAGTTGGGAGCCCCAGGTTTTGTGTGAGCTAGGCACGTGAGTGTGCTCGGGGCTTGTCCGGTGCAGTGGTACCGTCGAGGTCTTGTCGTCTTCCTGGACACCCTCACTCTTGTACTGAGTAGTACATCGGCTGAGGGAAAGACGGCAGTGGGACAGTGACTTGAGAGAGTTGTGTTTGGTCACTTGTAGCGCGCTCGTAGCTGGGGGTACGGACACCAGTAGACGTATGGGCCCTGGCTAGTCCTGTTACCAGTGCCTCACTTTAGAGAGCTCAGGCTAGAGTCTCTAAAGGTGCCAGGCATGGGCCTGCAGGGTGTGTGGCTTGTAGGTTGTGGTGGTTTGGTTGGTCTCCACAGTTCCTTGGCTTTACTTGTGTTGTGGAGCGGTAGTTGGACCTTTCGTCCGTGACTGGGAGACTGAGAGGTTGTTCTCATGTTGTGTTGTCGGGTTGGATACTGGCGTCATGAACCAGTAGTCTGTCCTGTGTAGTGGTGTCGTGCTTTCCGGCTCGTGCTTTGCTATCGGTTGTAGCGTGTTTTAGTTGTGGTTTTACCCGTTAAGGTGTGTCATGGTGTTGGCACAGTTGTTATTGTGGTTAGTGAGCGGAGACTCACTAGTTGTGGTTTGACTGGTTGAGGTGTGCCTTAGTGGTGGCACAGTTGTGTTTGTGTTTCAGTGGTGGTACCTCGTGGTGGTAGGTACTTGTACACTTTGTGGGTACTGGTTTCTCGTAGTACGCTGAGTACTAACCTTTTCGGGGGTGAAGTGGAGGTCATGTGGTGAGACCTTCCACTAATTGTGGTTTACCCTTCCTCGGGTAAGTTTCTGAATATGATTTAGTATGCGATGGATTGGCATCGTGGTAGCCAGTCCTGTTTCTTAAGTGTGACATTCGATACATCGTGATTTAAGGGTATAAAGGATTAGCTCTTAGTTAGCAGTCCTGTTACCCATGTGTGTAGAGGCTTGCCAGTGAAGCTAGTAGCTTAGGCAATGCTTTGCCTATGTGGTTTACAGTTTAGGCGACCAGTTATTGAGGTGGTATGCCTGTGAGGCTTGTGGCCGAGGCTTTCCAGTTATTGGGCAGATTAGTAGCGTGGTGCTAGTTCTGCCGTTATCTCATCTTATTTCCGGAATTAGTGTGGATTGATATAATTACGCTTTATTGTGAGCATGAAATGGTTTGGCTTCCTGTGTTGCCAGTGAGACCCGTTGGGACTGAGGTTCTTCTGCGTTGTGTGTGGTTTTTAGGTGGTTCCCTACTGAGCCAGTGACTTGTTGAGGCTCACTCCCTTACAGTCCTTTTCAGGGTTTACCGTTGGTATGGCTTGAGGAGGTGTTGTGCCAGACTTGTACCACCAGCAGTAGTGCTAGTAGAGTTGTGTGAGCTTGTGCTCCCTCGGGGTATGCCTCAGGTAGTTATACTCTATCTAATTTGGACATGTAATAATGTAATGGGACATTTGTAAATTGTTATATGCAGATATGAGCACATATCCTTTCTTGTGTCTCTTACTGTTGTGGTTTGTCTTTTATATTCTTCCTGGACATGTGTTTGAGATATCCCTTGCGAGACTTCAGTCCGTTCGCGGGAGACGGATCTGGATATGGCGTCTCTGAGTGCCGATTCCGAATTGGGGTCTTATAAGCTATTCCGATAACCGAGCGAAAAGTTATGCCCGTTTGAGCGGAGCGGTGTCTGTATGCGATCGCGCTCCCGGAGAGGAATTTGGGCGCCGGACCGGAAATCTCCGAATTCGACTATTTACCGACCGGGTCGAAGTGCCGATTCAGAATTGGGGCCTCGCGGGCGCTTCTGACCTCCGGGCGAATAAATATCCGTCTCCGACCGGAGGGTACGGCAGTCGGTGTACTAGTACACATGCTCCGGGGGGAGTTTTGGCCCGAAACGGAATTCCACGAAACTAGCGCCCTGTCGACCGTCTCGGAGTGCCGATTCCGAATTGTGGTCACATAAGCGATTCTGATGCCCGTGCGGAAAGTTATGCCCAATTCATTCGCTGAAGGGGTGGGAATAAACCGGAGGGGGTGACTATATCGGCGATGTTCGGGCACCCATATCCACGACCTGGGGAGGAGATCTCGCGTCGAGTTGAACATGACTTCCGATCGCTGTGACTGGGCGGCTCCACGTGTGGGCTCCGGCAGTGATTCGCCTAATCGAGGGAGTCGCTATTGCCAAAAAACCTTGGAATAGGGGAGATCGTCGGCTAGAACCACAATTTCGGAGTGCAAAACGAAGGTTTTTCGACCCCAAAACGACGTCTTATCGCTTGAGGCACTAACGGGGCATCGAGCGCCTCTGAGTGCCGATTCCTAATTGGGGTCTTATATGAGATTCTGATAACCGAGCGAAAAGTTATGCCCGTTTGAGCGAAGCGGTGTCCGTATGCGATCTCATCGGCAGCCTGCGACCGCGCTCCCGGAGAGGAATTTGGGCGCCAGACCGGAAATCTCCAAATGTGACCATTTACCGACCGGGTCGAAGTACCGATTTCGAATTGGGTCCTCGTTGGCAGTTCCGACCCCCGGGCGAATAAATATCCGTGTCCGACCGGAGGATACGGCATTCGGTGTACTAGTACACACGCTCTGGGGGGGAATTTTGGCCCCGAAATGGAATTCCGCGAAACCAGCGTCCTGTCAACCGTCTTGGAGTGCCGATCTGAATTGTGGTCACATAAGCGATTCCGATGCCCGTGCGGAAAGTTATGCCCAATTCATTCGATGAAGGCGTGGGAATAAACCGGAGGGTGTGACTATATCGGCGATGTTCAGGCACCCATATCCACGACCTGTGGAGGAGGTTTCGCGTCACGATGAACACGACCTCCGATCACTGTGACTGGGCGGCTCCACATGTGGGCTCCGCCAGCGATTCGCATAATTGAGGGAGTCGCTACTGCCAAAACACCTTGGAATAGGGGAGATCGTCGGCTAGAATATCAATTTCAGACTGCGAAACATAGGTTTTTCAACCCCGAAATGACGTCTTTTCGCCTAAGGCAAGAACGGGGCGTCAAGCGCCTCTGAGTGCCGATTCCGAATTTGGGTCTTATAAGAGATTCCGATAAGCTAGCGAAAAGTTATGCCCGTTTGAGCGAAGCGGTGTCGTATGCGATCGCATCGGTAGCCTGCGATCGCGCTCCCGGAGTGGAATTTGGGCACCGGACCGGAAATCTCTGAATAAGACCATTTACCAACCGGATCGAAGTGCCGATTCTGAATTGGGGCCTCGCGGGCGGTTCTGACCCCGGGCGAATAATTATCCGTCTCCGACCAGAAGGTACGGCAGTCGGTGTACTAGTACACATGCTCCGGGGGGAATTTTGGCCTCGGAACGGAATTCCACAAAACCTGCGCCCTGTCGACCGTCTAGGAGTTCCGATTTCGAATTGTGGTCACATAAGCGATTCTGATGCCCGTGCGGAAAGTTATGTCCAATTCATTCGCTGAAGGGGTGGGAATAAACCGGAGGGAGTGACTATATCGGCGATGTTCGGGCGCCCATATCCACGACCTGGGGAGGAGATCTCGCGTCGAGTTGAACAAGACTTCCGATCGTTGTGAGTGGGCGGATCCGCGTGTGGGCTCCGCCAGCGATTCGCGTAATCGAGGGAGTCGCTACTGCCAAAAAACCTTGGAATAGTGGAGATCGTCGACTAGAACCGCAATTTCAGAGTGCGAAACGAAGGTTTTTCGACCCCGAAACGACGTCTTATCGCCTGAGGCACTAATAAGGCATCGAGCGCCTCTAAGTGCCGATTCCTAATTAGGGTCTTATAAGAGATTCCGATAACCGAGCGAAAAGTTATGCCCGATTGAGCGAACATGTGTCCGTATGCGATCGCATCGGCAGCCTGCGACCGCGCTGCCGGAGAGGAATTTGGGCGCCGGACCGGAAATCTCCGAATGTGACCATTTACCGACCGGGTCGAAGTACCGATTTCGAATTGGGTCCTCGCTGGCAGTTCCGACCCCCGGGCGAATAAATATCCGTGTCCGACCGGAGGATACGACATTCGGTGTACTAGTACACACGCTCTGGGGGGGAATTTTGGCCCCGAAATGGAATTCCGCGAAACCAGCGTCCTGTCGACCGTCTCGGAGTGCCGATTCTGAATTGTGGTCACATAAGCGATTCCGATGCCCATGCGGAAAGTTATGCCCAATTCATTCGATGAAGGGGTGGGAATAAACCGGAGGGTGTGAATATATTGGCGATGTTCGGGCACCCATATCCACGACCTGTGGAGGAGATCTCGCGTCGAGTTGAACCGGACCTCCGATCACTGTTACTGGCCAGCTCCACATGTGAGCTCTGCCAGCAATTCGCATAATCAAGGGAGTCGCTACTGCCAAAACACCTTGGAATAAGGAGATCGTCGGCTAGAATCTCAATTTCAGAGTGCGAAACAATGGTTTTCGAGCGAAGCAGTGTCTGTATGCGATCGCATCGGCAGCCTGCGACCGCGCTCCTGGAGAGGAATTTGGGCGCCAGACCGAAAATCTCCAAATGCGACCATTTACCGACCAGGTCGAAGTGCCGATTATGAATTGGTGCCTCGCGGGCAGTTCCGACCCCTGGGCGAATAAATATCCACGTCCGACCGGAAGGTACGACAGTCGGTGTACTAGTACACACGCTCTGGAGGGGAATTTGGCCTCCGAACGGAATTCCACGAAACCAGCGCCATGTCGACTGTCTCGGAGTGCCGATTCCGAATTGTGGTCACATAAGCGATTCTGATGCCCGTGCGGAAAGTTATGCCCAGTTCTTTCGCTGAAGGGGTGGGAATAAACGGAGTGGGTGACTATATCGGTGATGTTCGGGCACCCATATCCACGACCTGGGGAGGAGATCTCGCATCGACTTGAACACGACTTCCGATCGCTGTGACTGGGTGGCTCCGCGTGTGGGCTCCGCTAGCGATTCGCGTAATCGAGGGAGTCGCTACTGCCGAAAAACCTTGGAATAGGGGAGATCATCGGATGGAATCGCAATTTCGGAGTGTGAAATGAAGGTTTTTCGACCCCGAAACGACGTCTTTTCGCCTGAGGCAATGAGGGGGCGTCGAGCGCCTTTGAGTGCCGATTCCAAATTGGGGTCTTATAAGCGATTCCGATAACGAGTGAAAAGTTATGCCCGTTTGAGCGAAGCGGTGTCGTATGCGATCGCATCGGCAGCCTGCGACCGCGTCTGACCGGAGGGTACGACAGTCGGTGTACTAGTACACACGCTCCGAGGGGGAATTTTGGCCCCGGAACGGAATTTCGCGAAACCAGCGCCCTGTCTACCGTCTCGGAGTGCCGATTTCGATTATGGTCACATAAGCGATTCCGTTGCCCGTGCGGAAAGTTATGCCCATTCATTCGCTGAAGGGGTGGGAATAAATCGTATGGGGTGACTATATCAGCGATGTTTGTGAACCCATATCCATGACCTGGGGAGGAGATCTCGCGTCGATTTGAACACGACTTTCGATCGCTGTGGCTGGGCGGCTCCGCGTGTGGGCTCCGCCAGCGATTCGCGTAATCGAGGGAGTCTCTACTGCCAAAACACCTTGGAATAGGGGAGATCGTCGGCTAGAATCGCAATTTCAGAGTGCGAAACGAAGGTTTTTCGACCCCAAAATGACGTCTTATCGCCTGAGGCATCCACGGGGCATCGAGCGCCTCTGAGTTCCAATTCTGAATGGGGTCTTATAAGCGATTCTGATAACCGAGAGAAAAGTTATGCCCGTTTGAGCGAAGCGGTGTCCGTATGCGATCGCATCGGCAGCGTGCGACCGCGCTTCCGGAGAGGAATTTGGGCGCCAGACCGGAAATCTCAGAATGCGACCATTTACCGACCGGGTCGAAGTGCCGATTCTGAATTGGGCCTCGCTGGCAGTTCCGACCCCCGGGCGAATAAATATCTGCATCCGACCGGAAGGTACGGCAGTCGGTGTACTAGTACACACGCTCTGGGGGGGAATTTTGGCCCCAGAACGGAATTCCGCTAAACCAGCGCCCTATCGACCGTCTCGGCGTGTCGATTCCGAATTGTGGTCACATAAGCGATTCCGATGCCGTGCGGAAAGTTATGCTCAATTCTTTCGCTGAAGGGGTGGGAATAAACCGGAGGGGGTGACTATATCGGCAATGTTCTGGCACCCAGATCCACGACCTGGGGAGGAGATCTCGCGTTGAGTTGAACACGACTTCCGATTGCTGTGACTGGGCGGCTCCGCGTGTGGGCTCCGCTAGCGATTCGCGTAATCGAGGGAATCGCTACTGCCGAAAAACCTTGGAATAGGGGAGATCGTCAGATGGAATCACAATTTCGGAGTGCGAAATGAAGGTTTTTTGACCCCGAAACGATCCTTTTCGCCTGAGGCAATAAGGGGGCGTTGAGCGCCTTTGAGTGCCAATTCCAAATTGGGGTCTTATAAGTGATTCTGATAACCGAGCGAAAAATTATGCATGTTTGAGCGAAGTGGTGTCCGTATGCGATCGCATCGGCAGCCTGTGAACGCGCTCCCGGAGAGGAATTGGGCGTCGGACCGGAAATCTCCGAATGCGACCATTTACCGACTAGGTCGAAGTGCCGATTCTGAATTCGGGCCACCGCGGGCGGTTCCGACCCTTGGGTGAATAAATATCCGTGTCCGACAGGAGGGTACGGCAGTCGGTGTAGTAGTACACACGCTCCGGGGGGAGGGGGATTTTTACCCCGGAACAGAATTTCGCCAAACCAGCACCTGTCGACCGTCTCGGAGTGCCGATTCCGAATTGTGGTCACATAAGCGATTCTGATGCCCGTGCGGAAAGTTATGCCCAATTCTTTCGCTGAAGGGGTGGGAATAAACCAGAGGGGGTGACTATATCGGCGATGTTCGGGCACCTATATCCACGACCTGGGGATGAGATATCGCGTCGAGTTGAACACGACTTCCGATCGATGTGACTGGGCGGCTGCGCGAGTGGGCTCCGCCAGTGATTCGCGTAATCGACGGAGTCGCTACTGCCAAAAAACCTTGGAATATGGGAGATCGTCGGCTAGAATCACAATTTCGGAGTGCGAAACGAAGTTTTTCGACCCCGAAACGACGTCTTATCGCCTGAGGCACTAAAGTCGTCGAGCGCCTCTGAGTGCCGATTCCGAATTGGGGTTTATAAGCGATTCCAATAACCGAGCGAAATGTTATGCCCGTTTGAGCGAAGCGGTGTCCGTATGCGATCGTATCGGCAGCCTGCGACCGCGCTCCCGGAGAGGAATTTGGGCGCCGGACCGGAAATCTCCGAATGTGACCATTTACCGACCGTGTCGAAGTGCCGATTCTCAATTGGGGCCTTGCGGGCGGTTCGAACCCCTGGCGAATAAATTTTCACGTCTGACTGGAGGGTATGGCAGTCGGTGTACTAGTACACACGCTCCGGGGGGAATTTTGGCCCCGGAATCGAATTCCGCGAAATCAGCGTCCTGTCTACTGTCTCGGAGTGCCGATTTCGAATTGTGGTCACATAAGCGATTCCGTTGCCCGTGCGGAAAGTTATGCCCAATTCATTCGCTGAAGGGGTGGGAATAAACAGGATGGGGTGACTATATCGGCGAGGTTCGGGCACCCATATCCATGACCTGGGGAGGAGATCTCGCGTCGAGTTGAACACGACTTCCGATCGCTGTGACTGGGCGGCTCCGCGTGTGGGCTCCGCCAGCGATTCGCGTAATCGAGGGAGTCTCTACGGCCAAAACACCTTGGAATAGGGGAGATCGTCGGCTAGAATCGCAATCTCGGAGTGCCAAACGAAGGTTTTTCGACCTCGAAATGACGTCTTATCGCCTGAGGCACTAATAGGGCGTCGAGCGCCTCTGAGTGCCAATTCCGAATTGGGGTCTTATAAGCGATTCCGATAACAGAGAGAAAAGTTATGCCCGTTTGAGCGAAGCGGTGTCCGTATGCGATCGCATCGGCAGCCTGCGATCGTGCTCCGGAAAGGAATTTGGGCACGGGACCGGAAATCTCCGAATGTGACCATTTATCGACCGGGTCGAAGTGCCGATTCTGAATTGGGGCCTCCCTGGTAGTTCCGACCCCCAGGCGAATAAATATCTACGTCCGACTGGAGGATACGATAGTAGGTGTACTAGTACACATGCTCCGGGGGGAATTTTGGCCCCAAAAAAGAATTCCGCGAAACCAGCGCCCTGCCGACCGTCTCGGAGTGCCGATTCCAAATTGTGGTCACATAAGCGATTCCGATGCCCGTGTGGAAAGTTATGCCCAATTCATTCGCTGAAGGGGTGGGAATAAACCGGAGGGGTGACTGTATCGGGGATGTAAGGGCACCCATATCCACGACCTGTGGAGGAAATCTCGCATCGAGTTGAACAAGACCTCCGAACACTGTGACTGGGCGGCTCCACGTGTGGGCTCCGCCAGCGATTCGCATAATCGAGGGAGTCGCTACTGCCAAAACACCTGGAATAGGGGAGATCGTTGGCTAGAATCACAATTTCGGAGTGCGAAATGAAGGTTTTTCGACCCCGAAACGAAGTCTTATCGCCTGAGGCACTAACGGGGCGTCGAGCGCCTCTTAGTGCCGATTCCGAATTGGGATCTTATAAGCGATTCCGATAACCGAGCTAAAAGTTATGCCCTTTGAGCGAAGCGGTGTCCGTATGCGATCGCATCGGCAGCCTGCGACCGCGCTCTCGGAGAGGAATTTGGCCGCCAGATCGGAAATCTCAGAATGCGACCATTAACCAACCGGGTAGAAGTGCCGATTCTGAATTGGTGCCTCGCGGGCAATTTCGACCCCCGGGCGAATAAATATCCGCGTCCGACCGGAAGGTACGGCAGTCGGTGTACTAATACACATGCTCTTGGGGGGAGTTTTGGCCCCGGAATGGAATTCTGCGAAACCAGCGCCCTGTCGACCGCCTCGGAGTGTCGATTCTAATTGTGGTCATATAAGCAATTCTGATGCCCGTGCGGAAAGTTATGCCCAATTCTTTCGCTGAACGGGTGGGAATAAACCGGAGGGGGTGACTATATCGGCGATGTTCGGGCACCCATATCCACGACCTGGGGAGGAGATCTCGCGTCGAGTTGAACAGGACGTCCGATCGCTGTGACTGGGCGGCTCCGCGTGTGGGCTCTGCTAGCGATTCGCGTAATCGAGGGAGTCGCTACTGCCGATAAACCTTGGAATAGGGGAGCTCGTCGGCTGGAATCGCAATTTCGGAGTGCGAAACGAAGGTTTTTCGACCCCGAAATGACGTCTTTTCGCCTGAGGCAATAAGGGGGCCTCGAGCGCGTCTAAGTGCCGATAACGAATTGGGGCCTTATAAACGATTCCGATAACCGAGCGAAAAGTTATGCCCGTTTGAGCGAAGCGGTGTCTGTAAGTGATCGCATCGGCGCCTGACAGGAAATCTCCGAATGCTACCATTTACCGACCGGGTCGAAGTGCCGATTCTGAATTGGGACCTCGCGGGTGGTTCTGACCCCCGGGCGAATAAATATCCGTCTCCGACCGGCGGGTACTGTAGTCGGTTTGCTAGTACACACGCTCCGGGGGGGAATTTTGGCCCTGAAATGGAATTCCACGAAACCAACGCCCTGTCGACCGTCTCGGAGTGCCGATTCCGAATTGTGGTCACATAAGCGATTCCGATGCCCGTGCGGAAAGTTATGCCCAATTCATTCGCTGAAGGGGTGGGAATAAACCGGATGGGGTGACTATATCGGCGATGTTCGGGCACCATATCCATGACCTGGGGAGGAGATCTCGCATCGAGTTGAACACGACTTCCGATCGCTGTGACTGGGCGGCTCCGCATGTGGGCTCCGCCAGCGATTCACGTAAACGAGGGAGTCTCTATGCCAAAAACCTTGGAATAGGGGAGATCGTCAGCTAGAATCGTAATTTCGGAGTGCGAAACGAAGGTTTTTCGACCCCGAAATGACATCTTATTGCCTGAGGCACTAACAAGGCGTCGAGCGCCTCTGAGTGCCAATTCCGAATTGGGGTCTTATAAGAGATTCCGATAACCGAGCTAAAAGTTATGCCCGTTTGAGCGAAGCGATGTCCGTGTGCGATCGCATCGGCAGCCTGCGACCGCGCTCCCAGAGAGGATTTGGGCGCCGGACTGGAAATCTCCGAATGCGACCATTTACCGACGGGTTGAAGTGCCGATTCTGAATTGGTACCTCGCAGGCGGTTCTGAACCCTGGGCGAATAAATATCGGCGTCTGACCGGAGGGTACGGCAGTCGGTGTATTAGTACACACGCTCCAGGGGGAAATTGTTGGGTTCTCATGTGGGAGAATGTTGGGTTACAACAAGTGCTTAAATGTTTTTGATGATGAGCAATACTAATTGATGTATGTGAAATGTTCACAAATGGTATGTTTGTTTTTGATGATGAACATTTCATGAACTAGACAAAATTGATGTGTTATGAAGTGTGAAACATGATGAGAATGACAATTGGATGCAAATGAAACACATGTTTTATATGTTCATTATATCTCACTAATTATGTCTTTTAATGTAGGTGTGAATGTACACAAGACAAAGCCCAAAATCCAAGTGCAAAAGAACAAGACAAGTTGCTGAAATAGTGCACCTGTCAACAGATGAATAGTGCATCTGTCAACAGATGAATAGTGCATCTGTCGACAGATGATTTTCGCCTGTCGACAAATACACACAGAAAATTGCTTCCCGGAAACCCAATCTTCTGGATTTTGCAAACCTGTCTGCACCTGTCGACAGTAGCAATTCGGCTGTCGACAGACAGAGTTTTGGGAAGATCTAATGGCCGGGATATGATCTATATTTTTGTGTTTCCTTTTAGCACGACTCTCTATGCTTGGACACCACTATATATGGATCATATGAGGCTATTTTCGCAGCAAGAAGCCACCATACCAAAACCCTAAGCAAAGGTCAAGAAGAAGGCTCTCTTCCTGTTGCTCTGCTTCAGAACTCCAGATCGTTCAAAGAGAGATCATCTGTACAAGGAGTTGAAGCCGGTTTGTTCTGAAGTCAAGCTTCTCCATCATCACGTGGTCTTCAAGGACGTGAAGCCTGAAGTTCTTCCGGACGACCACCACGAAGAGTTCTTCATCTAGATATACTTCTACATTTCTGAACTCTTCTACTTCTACACCTTTCATATCTGTGTGTGTGGTAGTGGTTCAAGCGTTCCTTGTTCTTGATCCACGTGTGGATTGTTTTTCTGATTGCGTGTTTGCATCAACAACGGGTGTGTGGTGTGTTGGTCAGAACAAGGCTAGAGGATCTGATCTATTGTGGACTTGATCTAGAGTGTGTGTGTGTGTGGTGAGCCGTTGTGCTCGTGTGTGTGTTGTACTCAGTCTTGAGTAGTGTGTCCTCACTGTGTGAGGGTGACGTAGGAGTCACGTGGTGTGATCTCCGAACCACCTAAAAATCCTTGTGCACTGTGGTTTGACTTGTGGTTGCATTGTGTTGCGCTAGATGCATGCCTAGGGATTTCGTTTACACACTACTTGTTAATTTGTTCCCACACATTACATCAGATCAGGGGTTTTAATTGAGTAGATCTATTAATCCGAAGTAGTTTTTAAATTGCTTAAGTTTCCGCTGCAAATCATTCAACCCCCCTTCTAGCTTTGCCCTTACCGAATAACTGATCCTAACAATTGGTATCAGAGCAGGTTCTCTGTTTATCGGTTGTGTTTTAGGAGATCTATCTTTGTGTGCTTTACTGCTCTGATTCCTAACATATCTTGCTTTGTTGAGTGGTTTAAATCTGATTCGGGTCTGACTTGATTTGATTGAACTGATTGATTGCCTTTTGATCTCACTCAAATTTTTTTCATTGGTCTAATCATCTGAAACATATTCAGAAATATGGCTAAGTTGTCAGCATCATAAATAGACCTATGATAATTGAGTTTGATGACAAGGTTGATGAAATGCAGGTCTCCTCTATGAAAACATGCAAGTCTAGAAGGGAACGGAAGAAAAATGCTACATGGCTCATGGCAGCTCAAGAGGCTCTCCCATTCAGACGAATCTGAAGGATCACATCTGTCAGAGAGTCAAGATACTCTCAAAGGTCAGGTAAATCCAATTCAGATCCATTTGATGCATCAATATCTAATTCTGATTCAGAGGATGATATATCCTATGACGAATTGATAGAATGCTATGAGCACTTGTCCAATCAATTTAGAAGGTAAAAGCTCAACAAGAAGCTAAAAGAAAAATTAGAGAAGAATGAAATGATAATTGATAATGCTCAAGCATTCTATGAAGAAAATGAAAAATGTGAAAAGGAAGTCAAAGACTGTGAAAACAAGTTTTCTAAACTGAGAGAAGATCATGATCAGGTGGAATCTGAAATTTGGATTTGAAAAAGAAAATGAAAATTGATTGATCATAATGAAAGTCTCAAAATTGATAATGATCAACTGAACAACAATCTCCAACATGGCTCATGATCACCAAATAAAAGAAAATGCAATCAACTGGTTGAGGAAAATAATCATCTTAAAAAGAAGATTAAAGCTTGTATCATGACAGACCATTAAATGATGAATGAAACAATTTTAAGAAGAAAATTGCTGACTTGGAAAATCAAGTTGTTCAAAGTGAAATTGAAAAGAACAAAATACAAAATGGTCTGGATGTCATGACAAACCAACTTCAAACTTCTGAAAAGGAAGTTGTTGCTTTGAAAGCTGCAAAAAGGAAGAACCATGTTTCAATTGAAAACTAAAAAAAGAAAGGAAAGAAAACAAGAGTCCACAAGATCTCCACACCTCCTCCAGCAACCCCTAATGTTTCAAGGAAATCTCCAACTCCACATCATGCCAAGAGATGCCAAAGGGTACCATCTCCTTCTTCTCAACCCAAGGATGATCAAAGGTAATCTAAATCTCAGAGATTCCAGCAAATGCATTCATACTGTGGTAAGATTCAGGTAAATGCTCAACCCATTTGTTTTAAATGCAATAGGCCTGGTCATCTTGCTAAATTCTGCTGGAATAAAAATCAGCACTGTCATATTCATGCCAAACCAGTCCAATGCTTCACATGTCATAAAATTGGTCATATTTCTAAGAACTGTTGGCATAAAAACTATGATTCTATGCAGCTTCAAAGCTCCATAATAATCCATGTTTCATACACACAAGGATAAACATCATGTTCTAAAGATAAAAAATTTCATGTATCTATGAACAGAAAAACTGCACAAAACAATATAAATCCAAAACGAAATCACTTTGGATTCTGAAATCTTCATTGTTAGATCCTAACACTAATGTCATTGCAGGACCCAAGCAAGTGTGGGTCCCAAAACAAGCTTGATCAACAAGCTGAGATGTCTTGCAGCCAAAAATTAGAAATGAATTCATGCCATTGGCTGTGCAAGGCAAGAAATGATGGAGAACAAAGGTAATTTTTTTGAGACTGTGATTGAAGACTGTTCAGGTAAAATCTCTTTATCACTTCAGTTTTGAACTGTAAGATTGAAATGGATCTTTATCTTTATCTGAGCAATGAAAATGTGTCGTAATGCTACCCCTACATAACAATGCCTCTTAGCAGTTGGAATCAGGTCATCTTGCTTGCATAACTGTG
This sequence comes from Colocasia esculenta, assembly GCA_014218235.1. Taxonomy (NCBI): domain Eukaryota; kingdom Viridiplantae; phylum Streptophyta; class Magnoliopsida; order Alismatales; family Araceae; genus Colocasia; species Colocasia esculenta. The sequence goes on from JACBKR010000959.1 coordinate 40,919, forward strand.
CACATGATCTCTTGGTATATCAAATGATGACATGTGGAAAAACAAGTTATGCTTGTTTGGAAACTATCATTATGCGTGAGTAAAATACTCTGCCAAGTACCAAGAGTCATGTTATGCATAAGGCTAATTATGTGCTACTTTTTATGCATGTGTTATGGGGGAGTAAATTTTGAACATGCTTCTTATGGATGCTCTTTGTGTGCAAATGCTTGAATGATGAGTTATCATATGCACACTCATGGGGGAGTAAGTTAAGGCTATGTGAGTGAAATTCATAAGAGATACCCTTCATACTCAATGTGTATTTACCCCTAATCTTATGGTTCAAATCACTCTCAATTCAAAGCCTTAAAGCTGAAGTTTCAGGCCCCTGTCGACAGCCCCAAATAGCTTTTCGACAGATATGCCTTCCCAGAACCCAGAACTTCACAACTGTCTGCATCTGTCGATAGGCTCATGTTTGCAGTCGACAGATACTCACTTCATCCATAAATCTTCATCTTTTCTAATCCTTTTTTATGAGTATGTCATATTATTGAGGCAAGGGGAGAATAGGGATTTACTATTCATGCAATCTTTCATACTCACATAGTATCAAAGACATTGACTTAATCACAAGGATTTTGATATAATATTTTGTGTTGAGTCTAGGTTGTGTCATCTAGAAATATTGATCAAATCTACTGATTTTAACCTAACTCACTTGAATAACTTCCTGTGGATTATCATGTTTCTAAAATGGTTTGATAAGTAAGAAGGTTTTTGAACTAATGTTTTACATTAACCATTGACCTTAAATAATCATTGATCTTGATTGTTAAAAATATAAAAAGGGAGAAAAGCTACCTATTTCAAACACTCAAAAGTTCATAAAAACTATTTGAAATGGGATAAAGGCAGAGCAATGATGAGTATCACTGAGTAACCGGGAGCATGGACATCACAGTCTCTTCGCGCGTCAAAAAGTCCTTTCATTATCTCTGCATATAGTATGATGGTCACTTACACTGAGTAACTGGGGGTACGGACATCCCAAATGTCTACCTTCACGTCAAAAGGTGAAAGTGATCCTAATTACTACTTTTCCCACATTAACTGACAAAGAAAAATTCAACACAAGAAATAGAGTTAGCCTCCATGCTCTACATCAAAGGCAATGTGTTGTTTATTGTTAACCCTCATGTAGACATTACCTTCAGTTACCAACTGAACATCACCCACAAGGAAACATGTTTTTTCTACAACAGTTTTATTCAAAGGGTTATCTTATTTTCAATGTTTTTGAACGATGTCTTCTAAATGCTACAACTTGAGATTCCCGAGTATTATTTCTTAACCATTGTAGATTTTATGTGTCTAACTACTAGTGTCTATGACATCTCGCATGGGTATAACCAGTTCTCAACCTTAAGATTCTAATTGAACACTCATTCCCCACTCATATCTTCACAATTCATTATGTGGTCAAGTAGTTCTTTGCTTCATTCTTATCCATTTGTGCATGACTTATCTTTTTGGATGTTGCCAAAAGGGGGAGAAACATCAATTGTGCAAAAATTGAAAGTTTTGTCATCATCAAAAAGGGGGAGAATGTTGGGTTCTCATGTGGAGAATGTTGGGTTACAACAAGTGCTTAAATGTTTTTGATGATGAGCAATACTAATTGATGTTATGTGAAATGTTCACAAATGGTATGTTGTTTTTTTGATAAACATTCATGAACAAGACAAAATTGATTGTTATGAATGTGTGAACATATGATGAGAATGACAATTGGATGCAAATGAAACACATGTTTTATATGTTCATTATATCCACTAATTATGTCTTTTAATGTAGGTGTGAATGTACACAAGACAAAGCCAAAATCCAAGTGCAAAAGACAAGACAATTGTTGAATAGTGCACCTGTCAACAGATGAATAGTGCATCTGTCACAGATGAATAGTGCATCTGTCGACAGATGATTTTCGCCTGTCGACAGATACACACAGAAAATTGATTCCCGAAACCCATCTTTTGGATTTTGTAAACCTTCTGCACCTGTCGACAGTAGCAATTCGGCTGTTGACAACGGAGTTTTGGGAAGATCTAATGGCCGGGATGATCTATATTTTGTTTCCTTTTAGCACGACTCTCTATGCTTAGACACCACTATATATGGATCATATGAGTATTTTCGTAGCAGGAAGCCACCATACCAAAACCCTAAGCAAATTTCAAGAAGAAGGCTCTCTTCCTGCTGCTCTGCTTCAAAACTCCAGATCGTTCAAAGAGAGATCATCTCTTATAAGGAGTTGAAGCCGGTTCGTTCTGAAGTCAAGCTTCTCCATCATCACGTGGTCTTTAGGACGTGAAGCCTGAAGTTCTTCGGACGACCACCACGAAGAGTTCTTCATCTAGATATACTTCTACATCTCTGAACTCTTCTACTTCTACACCTTTCATATCCTTGTGTGTGTGGTAGTGGTTCAAGCGTTCCTTGTGCTTGATCCACGTGTGGATTGTTTTTCTGATTGCGTGTTTGCATCAACAACGTGTGTGTGGTGTGTTGGTCAGATCAAGGCTAGAGGATCTGATCTATTGTGGACTTGATCTAGCGGTGTGTGTGTGGTTGAGCCGTTGTGCTCGTGTGTGTGTTGTACTCAGTTCTTGAGTAGTGTGTCCTCACTGTGTGAGGGTGGACGTAGGAGTCACGGGGTGTGGTCTCCGAACCACCTAAAAAATCCCTTGTGCACTGTGGTTTGACTTGTGGTTTGCATTGTGTGCGCTAGATGCATGCCTAGGGATTTCATTTACACACTACTTGTTAATTGTTCACACACATTACATCAAATCAAAGGGTTTTTATTGAGTAGATCTATTAATCTGAAGTAGTTTTTAAATGCTTAACTTTCCACTGCAAATCTATTCAACCCCCCCTCTAGTTTGCCATTACCGAATAACCGATCCTAACAGGAATTTTGGCCCCGGAACAGAATTCCGCGAAACCAGCGCCCTGTCGACTGTCTCGAAGTGCCGATTCCGAATTGTAGTCACATAAGCGATTCCGATGCCCGGCGGAAAGTTATGCCCAATTCATTCGCTGAAGGGGTGGGAATAACCGGATGGGTGACCATATCGGCGATGTTCGGGACCTATATCCATGACCTAGGGAGGAGATCTCGCGTCGAGTTGAACACGACTTCCGATCGTTGTGACTGGGCGGCTCCGCGTGTGGGCTCCGCCAGCGATTTGCGTAATCGAGGGAGTCTCTACTACTGCAAAACACCTTGGAATAGGGGAGATCGTCTGCTAGAATCACAATTTCGGAGTGCGAAACAAAGGTTTTTCGACCCCAAAATGACGTCTTATCGCTTGAGGCACTAACGGGGCGTCGAGCGTATCTAAGTGCCATTCCGAATTGGGGTCTTATAAGCGATTCCGATAACCGAAAGAAAAATTATGCCCGTTTGAGCGAAGCAGTGTCCGTATGCGATCGCATCGGCAGCCTGCGACTGGCGCTCGCCGGAGAGGAATTTGGACGCCGGACCAGAAATCTCCGAATGCGACCATTTACCGACTGGGTCGAAGTGCGGATTCTGAATTGGGGCTTCGCGGGCGGTTCCGCCCCTCGGGCGAATAAATATCTGCGTCCGACCGGAGGGTACGGCAGTCGGTGTACTAGTACACAAACTCTGGGTGGGAATTTTGGCCCCGAACGGAATTCTGCAAACCAGCGCCCTGTCGCCGTCTCAGAGTCCAATTCCGAATTGTGGTCACATAAGCTATTCCGATGCCCGTGCGGAAAGTTATGCCCAATTCTTTCGCTGAAGGGGTGGGAATAAACCGGAGGGGGTGGACAATATCGGCGATGTTCGGGCTCCCATATCCACGACCTGGGGAGGAGATCTCGCGTCGAGTTGAACACGACTTTCGATCGCTGTGACTGGGCGGCTCCCGGTTGGCTCGCCAGCGATTCGCGTAATCGAGGGAGTCGCTACTGCTGCCAAAAACCTTGGAATAGGGGAGATCGTCGGCTAGAATCGCAATTTCGGAGTGCGAAAACAAGGTTTTTCGACCCTGAAACGACGTCTTTTCGTCTGAGGCAATAAGGGGGCCTCTAGCGCGTCTAAGTGCCGATAACGAATTGGGGCCTTATAAACGATTCCGAAACCGAGCGAAAAGTTATGCCCGTTTGAGCGAAGCGGTGTCTGTAAGTGATCGCATCGGCAGCCTGCGACCGTGCTCCCGGAGAGGAATTTGGGAACCGGACCGGAATCTCCGAATGCAACCATTTACCTACCGGGTCGAAGTGCCGATTCTGATTGGGGCCTCGCGGGCAGTTCTGACCCCCGGGCGAATAAATATCCGTCTCCGACCGGAGGGTACAGTAGTCGGTGTACTACACATGCTCCGGGGGGAATTTTGGCGCCGAAACGGAATTCCACGAAACCAGCGCCCTGTCGACCGTCTCGGAGTGCCGATTCCGAATTTGGTCACATAAGCGATTCCGATGCCCATGCGAAAAGTTATGCCCAATTCATTCGCTGAAGGGGTGAGAATAAACCGGAGGGAGTGACTATATCGGCGATGTTCGGGAACCCATATCCACGACCTGGGGAGGAGATCTCGCGTCGAGTTGAACATGACTTTCGATCGCTATGACTGGGCGGCTCCGCGTATGGGCTTCGCCAGCGATTCTTGTAATCGAGGGAAATCGCTACTTACTGCCAAAACACCTTGGATAGGGGAGATCGTCGGGTAGAATCGCAATTTCCTGAGTGCCGATTCCGAATTGGTGTCTTATAAGAGATTCCGATAACCGAGCGAAAAGTTATTCCCGTTTGAGCGAAGCGGTGTCCGTATGCGATCGCATCGGCAGCCTGCGACCGCGCTCCCGGCGAGGAATTTGGGCGCCGGACTGGAAATCTCCGAATGCGACCATTTACCGACCGGTCGAAGTGCCGATTCTAAATTGGGGCCTCGCGGGTAGTTCCGACCCCCGGGCGAATAAATATGCTTCCGACCGGAGGGTACGGCAGTCGGTGTACTAGTACACACGCTTCGTGGGGGAATTTTGGCCCTGGAACGGAATCCACGAAACCAGCGCCCTGTCAACCGTCTCGGATGGCCGATTCCTTATTGTTGTCACATAAGCGATTCTGATACCCGTGCGGAAAGTTATGCCCAATTCATTCGCTGAAGGGTTGGGAATAACCGCAGGGGTGACTATATCAGCGATGTTCGGGCACCATATCCGGACCTGTGGAGAGATCTCGCGTCGAGTTGAACACGACCTCCGATCACTGTGACTGGGCGGCTCCGCGTGTAGGCTCCGCCAGTGATTCGCATAATCGAGGGGTCGCTACTGCCACAAAACCCTTGGAATAGGGGAGATCGTCGGCTAGAATCGCATTTCGGAGTGCGAAATGAAGGTTTTTCGAACCCGAAACGATTTCTTATCACTGAGGCACTAACGAGGCGTCGAGCGCCTCTGAGTGCCATTCCGAATTGGGGTCTTATAGCGATTCCGATAACCGAGCGAAAAGTTATTCCCGTTTGAGCGAAGCGTTGTCCGTAGCGATCGCATCGGCAGCCTGCGACCGCGCTCCCTCCGAGAGGAATTTGGCGCCGGACCAGAAATTTCCGAATCGACCATTACCACCTACCGACTGGTCGAAGTGTCGATCTGAATTGGGGCCTCGCTGGCAGTTCCGACCCCCGGGCGAATAAATATTCGCGTCCGACCGAAGGTACGGCAGTCGTGTACTAGTACATACGCTCCGGGGGGGAATTTTTGCCCCATAACGGAATTCCCCAAAACCGCCCCTGTCGACCGTCTCGGAGTGCCGATTCCGAATTGTGGTCATATAAGCTCCTTTTCCAATGCTCGTGCGAAAAGTTATGCCCATTCTTTCGCTGAAGGGGTGGGAATAAACCAGAGGGTGACTATATCGATGTTCAGGCACCCATATCCATGACCTGGGGAGGAGATCTCGCGTCGAGTTGAACACGACTTCCGATCGCTTTGACTGGGCGGCTCCGCGTGTGGGCTCCGCTAGCGATTCGCGTAATCAAGGGAGTGGCTACTGCCAAAAACCATAGAATAGGGGAGATCGTCGGCAGAATCGCAATTTTGGAGTGCGAAACGACGATTTTTCGACCCCGAAACAACGTCTTTTCGCCTGAGGCAACAAAGGGACGTCGAGCACCTTTGAGTGCCGATTCCAAATTGGGGTCTTATAAGCGATTCCGATAACCGAGTGAAAAGTTATGCCCGTTTGAGCGAAGCGGTGTCCGTATACGATCGCATCGGCAGCATGCGACCGCGCCCGGAGAGGAATTTGGGCGCCGGACCGGAAATCTCCAATGCGACCATTTACCGACCGGGTTGAAGTGCCGATTCTGTATTGGGGCCTCGCGGGCAGTTCCGACCCCCGGGCGAATAAATATCCACGTCCGACCGAGGATACGGCAGTCGGTGTACTAGTACACACTCTCCCGGGGGGATTTTGGCCCCGGAACGGAATTCCGCAAAACCAGCGCCCTGTCGACCGTCTCAGAGTGTCGATTCCGCAATTGTGGTCACATAAGCAATTCCGATGCCCGTGCAAAAAGTTATGAACAATTCAATCGCTGAAGGGGTGGGAATAAACCGGAGGGGGTGACTATATCGGCGATGTTCGGGCACCCATATCCACGTCCTGTGGAGGAGATCTCGCGTCGAGGTAACACGACCTCCGATCACTATGACTGGGCGGCTCCGCGTGTGGGCTCCTCCAGCGATTCGCATAATCGAGGGAGTCGCTACTGCCAAAACACCTTGGAATAGGGGAGATCGTCGGATAGAATCGCAATTTCGGAGTGCGAAACGAAGGTTTTTCGACCACGAAACGACATCTTATCGCCTGAGGCACTAACGAGCGTCGAGCGCCTCTGAGTGCCGATTCCGAATTGGTGTCTTATAAGCGATTCCGATAACCGAGTGAAAAGTTATGCCCATTTGAGTGAAGCGGTGTCCATATGCGATCGCATCGGCAGCTTGCGACCGCGCTCCCGGAGAGGAATTTGGGCGCCGGACCGG
>JACBKR010000960.1:0-49495 GCA_014218235.1 Colocasia esculenta
CAACAATTTGTTTTCCATCTCCATCCTCCGAGCACTCAACTTTCAATCGTACAGTCGGATAGTCTCACCCTTGCGGGTTCTAGACTGGCTTCATCATTGGTGTTCTTTGGGGAAACAAAGTGTTTGCCATGACTCCGACCAAAAGCAAGGGGATCATTCGATCAAAGGATAACGACACCTGAAAAGTTGAGACAACCACTATGGCCCAAAACTCCCACCCTCTATTTCTTTCGAATAGTTCCATTCCCTGTACGATAGGTGGCTGAGCTCAGGGAAGCCATCAAAGGGCCAGTGGCCCTTCTTAGTTGGTCGGGGCCATTACCTGATAGCTAGCCTTACCATCTTGGGCAGGAGGTGATGCGGGAACATAGGGGGCCGCCTGGAGTATTATGATGAGCAATTGGGCCCCAGTAGAGTATTTGACATTACATCATGTGGTCATTAGCGTCATTTGTTTCATATTATTTTATGTCTCTTTATCATTTTATCTTATATATTTAAGTGACTTAGCTTGTTATAAGTCCACTAAGAATCACAAATAGGTAGTAGATGTTGCCTTCATGATGTATGAAGGGCATAGTCATCTTTTATCTTATAGCTCACCCTCTATATAAGGGGAGACTTTTGAATGGTACAGTGGAATAGATCTAAGACTTTGTCCCCCCCCCCCCTTCCTCTTATTAAGAGAGAGTGACACTTCTTGAGGAAGATCGACATGAGGCGTCCAGCGTGAGACCCTATTGTCCCATCATCTCTGCTTACGCTCTACCTCCACTTCATTGGCCATCCTCACTGTTGTAGATCCACCCTCGCCCATGCCTGTCCAACGTCAACTTTGGTATCAAAGTGGGCAACGACACCTTCTCCATCTTGAGCACAGTGTAGACCCCTCCACAGCACTGTCGACCACCCTGTTGAAGTTTGCTTGCATGTCTGTATCTTTGCCTCTATGCTGAGCAAAATTCCTGACTCCACGTGCATGTTGCCAACATGCATTGGGTACCCACACCAACCATTGGCACTCCATGTAATAAACTATATGTTCGGATTGTAGTTTACCGGGTTTGGAGGCCAGTATGTGGCCCATTAGTTGTGTTGGTATGTTTACATATGTGTTTTTAGGATGGTTCGGAAGGTTGGGAGGCTGGAGGGTTGGAAATTCCAGCCTAAACAGACCTCTGGCGGGTTCATTATGAACGCGACCAACACAGGCGTCGCGATTCTTACATGAACGCGACCACTTCTTCCGTCGCGATTTTGCACCGCTTTTACGTGGGCGCGGCTGCATGCACGCTGCGTGGTGCATTCAGGGTCGTCGGGGTTTAATCACGACGGCAGGTATGTCGCGTTTCTAAATGCGACGGCCCGATACGTCGTGATTTAAACTCAGTGCATTTTTGGGCTTCTGCTCTTGGTCGAACAGTGCAGTTGCACTGCTCAGCTGAAGGAGGTTTTTCTGGAGGATTCTGGGGTGATTTCTGCTATTTTGCTATCCATTCGGCGTGGTTCCGATGCGAGGAGGTGCTTCAGAGCGCGGGGAACGTCCATATGGTGTTGGACTTGCGTTTCCTCTGTTGGTAGGGGAACTCTTCACTGTTTTCTCTTGTATGGACTGTGTAGGATAGAGTTTGTGGATTTGACTTGGAAATCACATGAACATGATAGAGAGCATGCCTAGGGTTTCACATGAATAGTTATTTCCTGTTTTATCAGCCTGTATAATTGTTTGGTGTGATTTCCGGAATGAGAGTTGGAGGTAGGTTTCTTCTGTCTGAAAGGCGACGGAACCAGTCATCACGTTCTGTGAACGCGACGACCTGTCCCGTCGCGATTCAGACCTTAAGACGACGGGTTGGTCTGTCGCGATTCAGGCACCGATTGGCGACCACTGGTTTGGTCGTGATTTAGAATGTGGCCACCCGAGCTCTGGGGTTCTGTGGCCAGTCAATCTGGTTTATGTTGTACATTGCTTGGGCTGTGTTGGCTATACAATGTAGGGTCTGTATGGGTTGAGTCGGCTTATACCGTGGTCAATAACGGTGGGTTTTTGCTTGAAATGTGTGCATAGAAAGTTGGGTTGTAATGCCTTCCGTGGTTACCTCTCTATTCAGTTACCTAGGCACCGGGTGCTCGGGTCTTGTATCGATACGATGAGTACTGTTAAGGTTTGTGTCGTCTTATTGGACACCCTCACTCCTGAGTTTGAGTTGTACATCTGGCTGAGGGAAAGACGGCAGTGGGCAGCGACTCGTGTTTGTGGGTGTGCGGTCGCTTGTAGAGCGCTCGTGGTTGGGGGACGGACACCAATAGACGTACTGGTCCCCAGCTAGTCCTATTTACAGTGCCTCACTTTAGGGAGCTCGGGCCAGAGTCCTAAGGTGTCAGGCTTGGGCCTGCGGCCGTGTGGTCTACAGGAGTGGGTGGGTTTGTCTCCAATGTTTCTTGCCTTGTTGAGGGGGAGTTGCAGCTGGACCTTTTGTACGTGGCTGCGAGACTGAGAGGTGGTCTTGTGTTGTTTGTCCGGGTCTGTGGCTGGTGTCGCGAATCAGTTCTCGTGACTCAAGTGCGGCGTGCTTCTTTAGTTTGTACACGTGTTTGTGGTTTGTCGTTTATTTACTTACAGCTGTAGTATCCTGTGTAGGTTGAGTTGTCTTTTAATTGTTTACAGTTTTACTTATGTTATTTACTGCACATTGTTCACTCGACTTTGGGGGAGTTACCCTACTAAGCCAATGACTTGTGAGGCTCATCCCTTCTTCTTCCAGGTGAAGGAGAGTAGAAGGGTTCCGTCCCTCTTCTAGTTCCGGTCAGCACCATAGTGGAGTCGGCCTTCGCCACCAGCAGAGTAATATTCCTACTTGTTGTGCCTTGGGGGTTGTCCCAGGCAGTTGTACTTGTGTTATGACTTGGTTTAGAATAAACATGTACATTTCATATGGATATGTGAGAAATGAAAACTTATATGTGTTCAGTGTGTTCTTTTATATTCTACAAACATTTGTGTGTTGATATCCCTTGTGAGGCTACAACCCGTTCGCAGGAGGCGGAGTCGTGTCGGGCACGTTATGGGTTAATGGGTGAACGGCGAGGACCGTCACACTCCATGTCTCTTTGCGATGACTGCACCGGCTTCCTCCAGGTGCCTACACGTCCCCTTGATGCCACCTCCCCACCCACAGTGCGACAACCTCTAGAAGCTTCCAAGATGGTGTGCGCGTGATTGCATCCCTTGCCAATCCTCTTGACTGTGATCCCACCAACAGTTCGCAGGACACCTTGTCGTTGTAGGCTTCCTTTGCATTGGTGTGGCCACCACTGTTTGCCCACTGAAGCCTCATGTTAGACTAGCACTCGCACTCATGCGGCCTTCATAATTGCTTTAGCAACCTGTCACATCCCAACGTGGAATATTGAAGCACGTAGTTATATTTAGTCAAATAATCAGAGCAAAAGTAAATGAGTAAAGCATCACATGACTATTATTGATAATTCCAATGTCAACTCAATTACAATCACTAATTATCAGAGCCAAAACATAGGACCCATTATTCAAATTACATGATAAACTCAATGAAAATGACCTACTATAGACTTAAGACACTACTATTTGGCTAAAGACTCTCTAACATAGCTTCAAAATAGTTGTGATGCTCTTCATTCTTGTTTGTCCCCTTCCATGTCAATATCTTCTTCTTCATTACCTAAAAAATGTTAAATAACTAAATGAGCTCACGTCCAGTAGGATTTATATCTCGATGTGTGGACAATGATATAAGTGATTAATGTATTATCAAGACAAATTTCTACAATGGAATGACAAGTAACAATCTAATGATGAGCAATAAACAGATGACGTTAAACCAAGGGTTTATGATTAGATCATAAGTAGTAGAACAAGACAGTATCTAAATAACAGTAGGATGGATCAAACAGTTGTTAATCCAATAGACAAGATGAGCAGGAGCTCAATTGAACAAATAACATATGCAATAACAATATTGATTTGGCCATCTCATCGGGATTCGATATCAAGCATTCAAACATATCAAACATTCAATTCAAATCTAACAGAGTGTACAATCTTGTCGGCACTTCAAATCTTGCACATCATATTGGTGTCATGCCACACACCGCAAGTCCATACTCCCACAGTTTATAAGTATGTCGGGGTACTCCTCCCCAGGACCAAACAGAGGCCCTCATTTCCATAGTCACTGGTCATGTGGACTGAAATCCCAAATTGTGCTGATCATACAATAACAAATCATGGCCACAGATTTCAATAACAAGCATATAGTAACAAAAGTATGACCTTTTATGAAGTCCAAAGGTATGATGATGGATCCAGGATATGAAATATTAGGAGTTCAATCAGATAGCACAATGACGTATTTTTACGCCAGTTCAATATTTCATTTAATGAATTGTCAATGTGTATACTCTCCGAGTACAATTGAGCAAGAAGACAAGAAAGGAAGTGCACACTAACTCCAGGGAACTTCACTGGTACAACTTGCTCGTTGGTCAAATGGAAATCCACAATCATAGGGAACTTACGGAGTCTTTGGTAGCGGAATCACTAGTCCATCAGAAGGAATATCTGACAGAGAGTTCATCCAATGCTAAGAAAATGGTTGCCTATTGTGCAAGAGTGTGTATGCATGCAAGCATATGTCGCATCATGTGAAACTTGGATAACAAACGTGTAGAAGTAAAATCTACTTTCCAAGTCAATAATAAAACAACTAATATGTAGTGGTCCACATCAATCGAACCCGTTAACCTAATAACGAGCCCGACCTAACTCCGCCTCTAGCGAATAGGCCGAAGCCTCGCAAGGGATACCATTACACGAGTTTGTGAGAACATAAGAGGAACACTGAAATACACATAAGATTGCACATATTCATACCTTCTCATATATATTTACATGAAGTTTACATAGCCACTTCTCAACTGAAGTCAACATAAAAGTCGAAGTACAACATCCTGAGGCATACCTTGAGGTGAGAACAGAAAAGGAAATTACACTACTGTAGACACGCGAATTTGGCTCCACCGCGGGCAAATTTCATCTTGCACCATAATGCCACTAATGGCCTTCTTTCTCGGGGCTTCCCCTTCGTTTCAAATGTGGTTTGGTCGCGAATCGACCTGTGTGGTCAGGTCGCAGGGGTCCGGGGGGCAATGCCCCTGGCGGGGGTCTTCGGGGGCAGCGCCCCGGAAGCTAAATTTGGTTCGCAAAAGGCCCATGATCAACTTCATTGATTCACGTCTGCTACAGTGGACACTTTTTAGGAGGACTTTATCTGCGGCCAACGAAGCCGGCGCGTTTATCTGGCACATGCTCTAATTGGAATCGCGTCCTTTTCAGCAGACGTGATTTAGAAGGTCAAATCCGACATCCGATTAGCAGACAGTGCATTTATGAGCCGATCGCCTCGGAATCACGCGAGTGTAATCGCGTGGCCAAGCCGCCGCGTTCAAGTTGCGGTGGCCTGACACGACGTGATTCCAAGCGTAGCTAGGGCTACGGTCATGATGCGCCCATCACATCAATTTGACCTTCTGAATCGCGGCCTGCCGCCTAGACCGATTTAAATCAAGTCGCGGCGCGGTGGCCAATGCTATTCTAATTGCAGCCTGCCGCCCGGACGCTTTTCAGTCTTAAGTCACGCCCCCTGGGATGGACGCGATTTGAATCTGTGATGCCTTAAATTGGACCGAGGGTCATTTGTTCAGGGGGGCCCAACGATAGCGGCGAAGCCCTGCCGGATTCTCGCCACGCCGTCCGACCTTCAACTCCTCCATCCTCCGTCGTTCCACGTACCCCGGAGCGAGGCACCGACGTCTTCCTCCTCTACATCCTCCATCGTCCACCGGCAACGCCGCTGCGCTATTCACCATTCGGGGAAGCACCCCCTCCTCTTTCTCTCTTTTATCTTTTCATTTATCTCTCCAGCCCCCACATGGTCATCCTTTACTTTTTTTACATATACGCACACACACATGCATACACACACACACACACTATTTCTTAGGGGTTTAAAACCACCATCCGGTGAGTCCTCCCCATTTTACTCATTTCATTTATTTGTTCGGGATTCGGTACTACACGCCTCATTTGGCTAATCCCTGTTTTATTTGTCTTTTTTGCCAGGGTAATCAAACGGAAAACACCCTCTACCGCGGCCGGCCGTGTTCGTAGAGGAAGATAGGACCTACCTCCCCCGCGTAATCTCCCGCTCCAAAAAAGGTACGCTCGCGATCACCCATTCCATTCCTCACCCCTCGCTGTGCGTCTCCATTCGGTGCCCACGTGCACCTGGCGATCACGATCCTCTTCTCACCTTCCATATCCCTCTTGTACGCGTCGTCGAACATGTCGTCCATCGCGGTGGTCTACAACTATTGGTGGAGTAGGCCCTACTGGTGGAGTAGGCCCGTCTCCTCTACAATGTGGCTCAGAACTAGAAGAGGGATAGGAATTCTCCTGCTCTCCTTCACATGAAAGGGGTGAAAGTAGGGGATGAGCCTCACAAGTCACTGACACAGCAGGGAAACTCCCCTAATACCAAAACCACAAAGATAATATGAGAAGTAGGAGTGCACTACTAATAAGTACTACTAATAGAATTAAATAAACATGTTACTAAATGTTGTAAATAAATAATATGCAAGTACTGAATTACAAATTCTAGACATAAGTAAAATAACTAAATGGAAAATCAAGCACAATTGTAGGAGCTAATAGAGAACAAAGCTGAACTCGGGTCACGAAGCCTGGTTCGCGACATCAATAACTGACTTGGACAAATCACACAAGACTACATCTAGGGGTGTAAACGGAACCCGATATACCGATATTCCGACCCGATTCTGATAAAAATTATCGGTTCGGAATCGAAATATGATACCGATAGCTTATTGGAATCGGTATCGGATATTCCGATAAGTTATCGGAATCGGAATCAGAATTGAAAAAATAATCGGAATCGGTTATCGGTATCGGTTATTCCGATAAATTATCATAAACTCAAGGTAAAATTATGGTAAACACCTTACCTTATCGGAATTTCGGTTCCGGTAATGTTATTGAAATCGGAACGGAATCGGAACTAACCATTCTTATCGGAATCGGAATCGGAATCATATTTCGATTATCAGAATCTGTGTTTCCGGTTCCGAACCCAACCCGTTTGCAGCCCTAACTACATCTCAGTCTTGTAGCCATGAATGAAAGGTCCAAATGTGGCTCCACCTCTACAAGTACAAAGAATTATGGAGTCCAACCAACACCACCTACAGACAACCTAGCTACAGACCCACACCTGGCACACCTCTAGGGTTTCCGGAGTCCCTAGAGTGAGGCTGTGGAACACGAGACAAATTGGGATCAGTAGGTCTACTGGTGTCTATCCCCCAACCATAAGTGCACTACAAGTGACTGAACAGAAAGCCAACACACCACAAGTCGCTGCCCCACTGTCGTCTTTTCCTCCACCAGACATACAACTCAACAAATGAGTGAGGGTGTCCAAGAAGATGACACAGACCTCTATAGTACAGACAGTATCGGGACACACCCGAGCACTAACATGTTGGATCATAGAGAACATGGGGTACCTGACTGAAGAGGCAACCACGGTAAGCGTCATACCATTAAGCTCGGCCACACACAAGCAAATCACGAAGTCTCAACCCATTAACCTTAAAACACCACTACAGTCTTTCGAAGATAACTACACATGCTTAACTAATAGTTAATCACATTAAAATATGGTCCAGAAGACCCACAGTCCAAACCAGAACCATTTTGGCTTTGGGGACCAGAATGCGACGTGGTCGGCTGTCGCGTTAAGAATGCGACGCCCTGATACGACCTGTTCTGGATGTGAAAATACCGGGGTGGTCTATCACATTCAGAACTCGACCACCCGACCCGTCATGTTCACAGATAGAACGCTAAAACCTAAAACCTGCATTCGAGAACTCCCCAAAGTCATCTTTACATAAGTATAGCTCAACTGCAAGATGATTTATCAATGCAACAACATGTATCCTACTCAAGGAAAGTATTTCGATGTATCAAACCACACCAATCACCCAAGAGCAAAGAAAAATGAGATTAAACGAAAGAGAATCTCCCTACCACTGTGAAGATGACTTTGGGGAGTGTGTTTTGGAATTCCTAAAGTTGTATTTTATGATGACCAATGAACATCACTCATACTTTGATTTGATGTGACATATTGTGGTTTTGATGATGACATGTTGTGATTTTAATGCTTAATGGGTGGAACATGTTACATACATCATTTATGTAATAACAATGTTCAAAAAGCATGTTTCAAATACTTTACACCTCATACTTTGATGATAATACCTGTACTAATGTCTTATGTGTTAAATTCTCAGGGATATACAGGTTTTATCATGGTAGTGTCGACACACCATTGATGGTGTCCGACACTGGGTCATAGTCCCTGAAGCATTTTCATGAAGACAGGGCAAGTGTGTCGACACAGTCCATGGTCGTGTCGACAATAGACCCAGCTTCCAGGAGATCCATTTGTCTGACTGGGACAGTGTGTCGACACAGTCAGTGGTCGTGTCGACACTAGACCAACATCCAGAAGAGCCTTTTTGGACAAATGAGACAGTGTGTCGACACACTCAGTGGTAGTGTCGACACACTCCAGCTGAAATTTCAACTTATGATTTTTCTGGACCGTGGCCGCTTAGGGATCAAGGAAATCTGCCTAGGTTTTTGTGCCCAGTACCCTAAGGCTCCTTATGGACATATGGGGCTATAATACCCATGTTTTTGGTAGTCCAAAAGTATCCCACACAAGAGAAAGCCAAGAGCATTCTGGAAGAAGGCAAGAAGAGCGGGAAAAAGGGATCTGCATCCAGAGGAGCAGAGCAGTGCCGCAAGGGAAGAAGAAGGAGAAGAAGGAGAAGAAGAGAAGGAGCTCGTGATTGCAGCAGTGCTGGTCCAGAAGAAGATCCAGCCGAGTCTGTATTTGGTCAGAGTATGGGGAATCTGTGTATGTGTTCTACACAGATCTCCCAATTCTATTTGTCTCTACAATTTCTATTGTACTGAGATAGATCGTGCTAGAGGATCTATACTCTAAGTGTGCTTTGTTGACCACTTTATAGTTGTCCTTGTATTTTGGTGATAACAAAACTTATGATGATTTCATTAGTATATCTTTGTGATTAAATGTATTGAATATTTGTTTCATCTGTGTCGCATCAATCTCATAGCAATGCTGAGTCTCACATTGATGCAATATGGCGCACTAAAATGCTAAATTGATGTTCATTCAATATACATCGATTTCTATTCAAAAGTGCCACATCGATTTCACTAACAACGATTTCATAAGTACACAACGATTTGATCGTGTAACGATTCGTTAAGTGAAACATCGATTTTATCGTATAACGATTTGTTTTGTAAGCGCAACGATTTTCTAGGAAATCGATTCCAACGATTTGATAAGTGAGCACAACGATTGTTCTCACAACGATTTCTTTGGCCGTAACGATTTCTTAAGTGAACGCATCGATTGCCTTCACAATGATTGTTAAGAAATCGTTCCCATAACGATTTTTAAGTGACACAACTATTTCTTCAATGATCATAACGACTTGTCTTTCACATCGATTGTTCATAAACTTGCAATGATTTACTTGTAATGAACAACGATTGTATAAGTCATATTCACATAGATTTTTCTTGAATATTTGAAAGTGTTTTTGGCGCTCATTGAAAAGTCAAATATCTTCTGACAGATAAAGATGCATGCTTGATTCAAAGCAGTGTCAGAAAAAGATTTGACCTATCAGTTTTAGCATGTTAAGAGAAATACAGCAGAGTGCACTGTCATCGTGAAAACACTATTTTGTGCGACACATGCTCCATGCTCACAGATCTCAAAGACCACCAAAGGTAGATCAAGACAAGAGATCAGTAACGACTAGAAGAGCTACAACGGATCTCTTCAACGGATCTATTCTAAAGCTGCTCATATAAAAGATGGAGCATTGCTGAAGAACAGAAGAGCCTTCCTGAAAATCCTTCAAGGAGTGTACAACTGTGAGAAGAACCTTCACGCCACAAACACTCAGAGAAAGAGAGAAGAGCTCGAGCCAAAATCTACAGAAGCTTTCAAGCAGAAGTCTTCATCGCCTTCAAGCCTTTCTCTTCATTCTCCCTATGCTCATTGTAATCTTGAGGGAGAGTCTGTGACTGTGAGCTAAGTCCATAGTGTTCATCTTGTATAGCTCTCAGTCTTGTTCTTTCTTTTCTAAGAAAGACCCTTGTCCAGCTGTAGGACTGTATACAGTGTGTAACCTAGCTAGAGGTTAGTGTCTAGCAGAACCTTGTTGGGGTTTGTACCAACAGGACCTAGCTGGGGTTTAAGTCTAGCAGAACCGCACTGGGGTTTGTTCAGGTCCAGAGGTTACTTTGAACCTATAAAAAGAAGTAGGTTTGCTTCTGAGCCTAGAAAAGAAGTGGGCTGCCTTCTTGCCCGGGAAAGAGAAGAAGACTGGTGGGGTATCCAGGGTGTGTAGTGTCCTTGAGGGGGACTGTACGTTCGGTTAGTGAAATCCCAATAGGTTGCTTGGGGACTGGACGTAGGACTTCCATGTGGGAAGGGTCGAACCAGGATAAATCCTTGTGTCCTTTGTGTGATTATTTGCTTCCGCACTACTACTCTTTATCACACTAAACTAACCAAACCTTCAAGTGTAATTTCTGTGTTAAGTTTCTATTTCAGATTTCAAAAAAAAAAACCTATTCACCCCCTTCTAGGCTAGCTTGCTGCCATACCGAAAGGGCCAACAAGTGGTATCAGAGCGGGTCTCTGAACTTTCAAGAAGATCCAACGATCTTAGAGCAAAGATCCATGGCAGCTCAAGGATATGCTGAAGGGCCAACAAGTGGCCAATCAGTCACCACACCTCCATTCTTTGATGGAGAGGACTACCAATACTGGAAGATGAGAATGGAATGCTTCATTCGAGGCACAGACTTTGATCTGTGGCAGGTAATGAGGTAGGTGATTTTGTTATTGTTCCTGCTGAAGGCACTACTGCTAGTACAGTAGCAGATAAGCATAAATTAGCCTAAATTTTAAAGCTAAGAACTTTTATGTTGTGCTTTATCTAAAAAGGAATTTAGTAGAGTATCTGCTTGTAAATCTGCCAAAGAAATATGGGATAAGCTGCAGATAACTTATGAAGGAACAGATAAGTGAAAAACAAACTAGGATAGATATTCTTTTTTTACAATACGAACAATTTAAAATGCTTCAAAACGAAAATATCACTACTATGTATAATAGATTTTCAAGCATAGTAGTAGGTTTAAATTCTCTTGAAAAAATTTTTTCTAATGAAGAAACGTTAGAAAAATACTTAGGTTCTAAACTATTTCATGGACACCTAAAGTAACTGCTATTGAAGAGGGCCATGATTTAACCAAATTGTCAATTGATATTTAATAGGTTCTCTCATGGCACATGAAATAAATATGGAGCGATTGTCTGAAAGCTCATCTAAGAAGAAATGTACTGATGCTCTTAAGGTGTAGCTGCTCCTTCCACCTCTTCCTTTCTAGTTCCCAAAATGCAGATTCTGAAGATAATGATGCTGATGAAGTATTGTACAAGCTTCAGAAGATTTTAAAGAAGAAGAAAAAGATCAAGAAGGATCCAAAGAAAAGGAAAAGAAAAGGAGAAAGAACCAGTATGCTATGAATGCAGAAAACCTGGGCATCTGAGACGGATTGTCCAAGACTCAAAGAAGACTAGTCAAACCGAGAAGCCCAGAAGCAGCACAAGAAATTTAAAAGAAGAGGCATGGAAGCTGCTTGGGAAAATGATGAGGTCACAAGCTCAGAATCATCAAGCTCAGATTCCGAAAAGGAGCAGGTAAATCTAGCCGCATGGTGGGACTAGATGAGGTACATTCTGACTCATTTTTTAATTCTTGCACAGATTCAGGGTCGGAATCAGAAGACTTAGAAGAATTCTTTAATGAACTGATGAAAAACATAAGGGGGTTGTAAAAGAACTAAAAAATCTGAAAAACAACTCTACTGCTTGGGAAAACACCAATTCTGATCTTAATCCGAATTGGAGCAACTAAAGAACAATTAAAAGAATGTAAAGATAAAAATTATCTTTTAAATGAAGATTTGAAAAGCAAGAATAATGAGAAGTTAGAGTTAGAAGAAAAATAAAAACTCTACTGAAGAAAATATGTATTTAAAAGAATCAGTTAGAAAATTAACCGAAGGGAAACATCTTTAGCCCTATACTTAAAAGGATCAAAATCTAGAAATAACAAACAAGGCTTGGATACATACCTCCAGAAAAAGGAAAACAAGCCATGATTCCAGAAAAAATATCCACTACCAAAATTTGTAAAAGAAATCAAGATGCCTAGAAAAAGGCCCCTGTAAAAGAAAAAGTTTACAGAAATCACGTTCTAAAAACTCAGCACAAAGAAAATAAGAAAAACAAAACAATCTATATTCATTGTTGTTCTCATTGCAATAAACTAGGACACACTGTAAACACCTGCACAACAAGGCACTTAGTTTGGATCCCTAAAGGATATTTTCATGCATCTAACCATCAAGGACCCAAAAGGATTTGGGTACCTACCTTGAGTAATTTTCTTGCAGGTTAGCCTTGGAGCATCAAAAACCAAGGATGCTCAAGGCAGGAGTGACTGTAGACTCTTCATTCAAATCACATCTGAGAAGAGTAGTCACAAAAATTGAATTAGTCTTATTACTAACAATTATTTGCAAGTTTCATTCAGGTGGAGTCTCTCATTCAGGGGGAGCACAGACTAAGGGGGAGTTATTCATTTATGTCAATCATTGTTGAACCCCTCAATGGTAAGAATTTCTTTCACAAAGGGGAGAGAATACAATGGTAAGAACCTCCTTTTTGGTTTGTGACAAAAAGGGGGAGATAGCATGGTATGCATTATTGTGAATTTTCGTAAACCTCTATGCTTTATATTTTTATCAGAAAATTGGCATAAAATTTGTCATCACAAAAAGGGGGAGATTGTTGAACCACTTTATAGTTGTCCTTGTATTTGGTGATAACAAAACTTATGATGATTTCAATTAGTAAATCTTTGTTGATTAAATGTTATTGAATATTTTGTTTCATCTGTGTGCATCAATCTCATAGCAAAATGCTGAGTCTCACATTGATGCAATATGGCGCACTAAAATGCTAAATCGATGTTCATTAATATACATTGATTTCTATTCAAAAGTGCCACATCGATTTCACTAACAACGATTTCATAAGTTACACAACGATTTGATCATGTGTAACGATTCATAAGTGAAACATCAATTTTATCGTTATAACGATTGGTTTTTGTAAGCGCAACGATTTTCTAGGAAATCGATTCCATAACGATTTGATAAGTGAGCACAACGATTTGTTCTCACAACGATTTCTTTAGACCGTAACAATTCTTAAGGAACGCATCGACTGCCTTCACAAGATTTGTTAAGAAACGTTCCCATAACGATTTCTTAAGTGATCACAACGATTTCTTCAATGATCATAAGACTTGTCTTTCACATCGATTTGTTCATAAACTTGCAACGATTTTACGTAAATGAACAACGATTGTATAAGTCATATTCACATAGATTTCTCTTGAATATTGAAAGTGGTGTTTTGGCGCTCATTGAAAAGTCAACTATCTTCTGACAGATAAAGCTGCATGCTTGATTCAAAGCAGTGCAGAAAAAGATTGACCTATCAGTTTTAGCATGTAAGAGAAATACAGTAGAGTGCACTGTCATCGTGAAAACACTATTTTGTGCTGACACACTGCTCCATGCTCACAGATCTCAAAGACCACCAAAGGTAGATCAAGACAAGAGATCAGCAATGACTAGAAGAGCTACAACGGATCTCTTCAACGGATCTATTCTAAAGCTGCTCATATAAAAGATGGAGCATTACTGAAGAACAGAATAGCCTTCCTGAAAATCCTTCAAGGAGTGTACAACTGTGAGAAGAACCTTCACGCCACAAACACTCAGAGAAAGAGAGAAGAGCTCGAGCCAAAATCTACAGAAGCTTTCAAGCAGAAGTCTTCATCGCCTTCAAGCCTTCTTCTCTCCATTCTCCCTATGCTCATTGTGTATCTTAGGGAGAGTCTGTGACTGTGAGCTAAGTTCATAGTGTTCATCTTGTATTAGCTCTCAGTCTTGTTCTTTCTTTTCTAATAAGACCCTTGTCCAGCTGTAGGACTGTATACAGTGTGTAACCTAGCTAGAGGTTAGTGTCTAGCAGAACCTTGTTGGGGTTTGTACCAACAGGACTAGCTGGGGGTTTAAGTCTAGCAGAACCGCACTGGGGTTTGTCCAGGAGTTTACTTCTGAACCTGTAAAAGAAGTAGGTTTGCTTTTGATCCTAGAAAAGAAGTGGGCTGCCTTCTTGCCCGGGAAAGAGAAGAAGACCTGGTGGGGTATCCAGGGTGTTGTAGTGTCCTTGAGGGGGACTGTACGTTCGGTTAGTGAAATCCCAATAGGTGCTTGGGGACTGGACGTAGGACTTCCATGTGGGAAGGGCCGAACCAGGATAAATTTCTTGTGTCCTTTGTGTGATTGTTTATTTGCTTCCGCACTACTACTCTTTATCACCACTAAACTAATGAAACTTCAAGTGTTAATTTCTGTGTTTAAGTTTCTATTTCAGATTTCAAAAAAAAACCTATTCACCCCCTTCTAGGCTAGCTTGCTGCCATACCAAAAGGGCCAACAAGTTCTAGCAGAACTTGGATCTATTGTGATCCAGAGGTTTGCGTACTTTGTACTCTGGTTTGGAGCCGTTGTGCTCTGGTGCTTGAGACGTAGTGCTCAAGGGCTTGTGAATTTTCTGAATTCACAAGTGGTGTGGAGTAGGTTGTCATGCCTATATCCTGGGTTTCTTTGAGTCATTGCACTCAAAGATGTCGGAGTCGTCGTGCTCCAGTTTGTACTGCACTTGTGCTAGTGGTTCCTCGTTGTGAGGAGGTGGATGTAGGAGACACAAGTTGTGTTCTCCGAACCACCTTAAAAATCTTCAGTGCACTATGGTTTGATGTCTGTGGTTGCTATTCTTATTCACTATACTCACACACCACACTTGTATCTGATCGAATGTATGTTTCACTTATTTTAATTCTGCTGCTATACACACAATTTCTTAGTTCATTTGTCAAAGTCACCTATCTGATCCCCAACATTGGTATCAGAGCGGTCTAAGTCAATTCTATACTCTGAGGTGCTTTGGTGAATTTTGTATTTTCAGATTTTGACTCACTCAATTATTTGCTCAAATTGCTGTGTTGTTTTGGTTTGATTGTCTTTATCATGACTCTAGAGGTTTGTTGCTGAAGGTCATTCAATTAATAGGCCTCATTTTTTGATGGTACTGACTATCCTTCCTGGATGAATAGGATGATGGTCTTTCTTCGAGCACAGAATATGAAGTCTGAAATTGTTGAGACAGGACCAGTAGAAATCACTGGAGATGAAGCAACATGGACAAGGGAGCAGATCAGAAAGGCTACCCTGAACTACAGTGCCATGAACATGCTGCAATGTGCCATTCATCCAAGGGAATATTCCAGAATCTCCATGTGTAAGTCTGCCAAGGAGATGTGGGACAAATTAGAATTGCTTTATGAGGGCACATCTCAGGTGAGGGAGACTAAGGCTAACATGTTAGTTCTGATTATGAGTTGTTTATCATGATATCTAATGAAACTATATCTAAGATGTTTGCTAGTTCATGGTTATTATAAATGGACTTCGAGCCTTGGGTAAGGAATATTCAAATGAAGACTTGGTAAGAAAAATCTTGCGCTCATTATCTTCTGTATGGCACACTAAAGCAACTGTCATGAAGATTCAAAGGATTTATCCAAATCACATTGGATGAACTCATTGGATCATTAATGACTATGAGTTAAACCTTAAGAGATCAGAAGAACACATGCTAAAAACAAAAACCATTGCTCTTAAAGCTTCATCAAGTAATAAAGGAAAATCTAAAGAAAATTCTGAATCTGAGAAATTTGAATCTGATAATGATAATCTTGCTTTCATACTAGACAATTTAAGGCATTTCTGAAATCAAACAAGAGAATTTTGGTAATAAGCAAAATGTCATGTCTAGTAAAAGAAACACTTCTCCCATGTTGATCATAAGAAAACTGATGAAGTTCCTGTGGTTACAGGTGCAATAAATCTGGACATATGAAGGCTGATTGTCCAGAAGCTAAAAGGACAAGTACAAAACCCCCAGAAGAGTTTCACAAAAAGAAGAACAAGGCCATGGTTGCTACATGGTCAGATGATGAAAGCTCAGACTGCAATGAAGAATCCTCAACTTCAGATGAAAATGAAGTTTGCTTCATGGCTGGAAGCAGTGAAGAACATGTAGATATATCTTTCGACCTATTCACAATTGAAGATTGACAAGAAGCATATGGTGATTTAGTTGAAAATCTTTCTGATGTTAGAAAAGAAAATAAATATTTGAAAAGAAAAATTGAAAGCATTCTTCATGATACTTCATCATCTGTAAAGATTTCTGAATTGGAAGCTCAAATTCAGACCAAATCAAGAAAATGATGAACTGTTGGTTTTTGTTGATGATCTGAAATTAAAAATTCAAAAATTGAATAAAGAACTTATTAACTCTGTTAAGAAAATTGAAGAAAAAGAAAAGAAAAGTCAAGAAACTAAATCAAATTGAAAAGCTAAACTTTTGCCTTAAAGAGAAAGAAGACATCATCAAGAACTTCACTCAAGGCAAAGATAATTTGAATGCTACTTGGAGTTAAGATGAATTCAAACAAATTTGGTTTAGGTTTTGAACCACAAAATTCAAAAAAAACTGAATCATCTCCAAAGAAAATAAAACCATCAAAAATTCCTTTAATAAACATTTGTCAAGGCAAGTTCATCTGAAAACAAAGAAAAATACAAAAACAGAAAGAACTTGTGAGGTCGAACCACTCTGCACAGGTCGACCTACCAGTCAAGGTTGACACAAACCATGCATAAGTAGACTTACCTTCTTATAAAAATCACAAAACTTCAAACCAATCACTAATCATCTTTCTCATGGCAATTGGATGTTTTTCCTCTTACAATTCAAGATGGAATAAGTCTTGGAACCAAAGGTACAATGGTACCCAATGGTTCAATCCTTATTGCTATCATTCATGTTTTCCTGCATATCAACAGCAATACATGCCAAGTTTTTCACAGTGGAACAAATCAACCTAAGAGGTATAATGTTCATAAAATTGAAAAACAAAAGTTGAATCTTTTGTTTCAAAAAACACTGTGAAGAAAAATACACAAATTTGGGTTAGAAAGGATTTGTTATCTCTTCTCACTCAGGATGTTGGTACCAATCTCATGTGGGTACCAAAAACTTTTCTTGTCTAATTTGTTATGTGTAGGAAAGCCGTGCATCCAATTCCAACAACATCTGGATTCATGACAGTGGATGCTCACGGCACATAATAGGAGATAAAATAAATTTTCATGCTTGATTGAAAAGGAAGGTGGATCAAGTCACCTTAGAGGTAAGAATAAAGGAAAAATAATTGGCAAAGGAAAAAATTAGTAGTCTTGCATTACCTTAAGTGATGATGTTGTTTCGTTTTGAGGGTTTGAATTACACTTGCTTAGCATTAGTCAATTGTGTGACAATGGTCACAAGATTCTTTTTGAACATGATTCAGCAAAATAATGACTCCTCTTCTGAGAAAATAAATTGATTGAAAAAAGAGAAAATGATGTCTACATGATTGATTTGTGTGATAATTCCTCTTTAAATGTTTGTTTGATTGCAAATAAAATGACACTGCTTGGTTGTGGCACAAAAGGTTGGGTCATGCAAGTTCACAACCATTAGTAAACTCATAAGAATGAATCTTGTAAAAGGTCTTCCTGAATCTTTCGCCATTGACAATCCGTTTGTGGGATATGTGCTCAAGGAAAACAAACAGAAAATCTTTTAAAGTGTTCAATGAAGTAGTACATCTAAACCACTTGAGTTGCTTCATATGGATCTTTTTGGTCCAACCAGAACTCAAAGTCTCAGTGGTAATAGATATGGCTTTGTGATCATTGATGACTTTACAAGATATACTTGGGTCTTATTCTTATCCCATAAAAGTGATGCATGTTCAGAATTCAGGAGATTTTACAATTCTGCCTTAGTGGGTTTATCTTTCAAACTGAATTCCCATTTGATAGATCATGGAGGTGAATTTGAAAATAAATCATTTTCTGATCTATGTACTGAACTGAACATTCTCCATAAGTTTTCTTCCCTAGAACTCCATAACAAAATGGAGTTGTAGAAAGGAAAAAGAGAACTCTTGTGGAAATGGCCAGAACTATGCTCATTGAAAGTAAACTGTCTAAATCTTTTTGGGCAGAAGCTGTAAATACAACTAATTTCATTTTGAATAGAGCAATGGTAAGACCAAAGATCAGAAAACCCCTTATGAGTTGTTCAAAATAAAAAGCCAAGTGTGTCATATTTCAAAATCTTTGGTTGCAAATATTTTGTTCACAATAACAACAGAGAAAATCTTGATAAATTTGATGCAAAAGTTTTAATCAATCTTCTTAGGTTATTCTGAAACTTCAAGAGCTTACAGAGTTTA
Source organism: Colocasia esculenta (assembly GCA_014218235.1). NCBI lineage: Eukaryota > Viridiplantae > Streptophyta > Magnoliopsida > Alismatales > Araceae > Colocasia > Colocasia esculenta. The sequence goes on from JACBKR010000960.1 coordinate 18,742, forward strand.
TATTTTAAAAAATAAGACTGTGGAAGAATCTCCACATGTCATTTTTGATGAAAACTTGCAAAAGATTGACATTCCTACTTTGTGCAGAACTCCATTATGTGATGATGAGGATGATTTTCTTAAACATCCATCTACAAATCTTGAAGAGCAAGAAATACCAAATGCACATGAGGTTCTTGACTTGCCAACTTCAAGTGATTCAGGTAATCATGTTCCTGAAAATCATGCAAACCCTGAGGTAATTTCTGAACCCAGATTTTTAAGAGACCATCCACTTGAAAGCATTGTTGGTAATTTGCAAGATGGAATAAGAACCAGATCATCTTTTCATTCTGTCATAGTTGAAGATTCTTGGAACTACTTTCCCAAATTGAACCCAAAAATGTTGATGAAGCTTTATCTTGTGAAAACTGGATAATGCTATGCATGAAGAGCTTCATCATTTGAAAGAAATCAAGTTTAGGATTTAGTACCAAAACCTTCAGATTTAACTTCTGTCATTGGAACTAGATGGATTTTCAGAAATAAATTGAATGAATCTGATCAAATTGTTAGAAATAAAGCTAGACTTGTTGCTCAAGGTATAACCAAGACTTGGTATTGATTTTGAAGAGTCTTATGCCCCTGTAGCAAGACTTGAAGCTGTTCGAATATTCCTTGCATTTACTGCTTCTTTGAAATCAAAGTCTTTCAAATGGATGTCAAGAGTGCATTTTTAAATGGATACATAAAAGAAAATGTTTTTGTCAAACAACCCCTTGGTTTTGAAAATAAAAATTTCCAATCATGTTTTTAAACTTAATAAGGCTCTTTATGGTCTTAAACAAGCTCCAAGAGCTTGGTATGACCGGTTGAGCTCCTTTCTTGTAAATAAAGGTTACTTAAAAGGAAACATTGATCAAACTTTGTTTACAAAAACTACAAAAAATCATTTCATTACTGTTCAAGTTTATGTTGATGACATCATTTTTGGATCAACAGATAATACTTTGTGCAATGAGTTTGCCCATCTTATGCAATCTGAATTTGAAATGAGTCTCATGGTTGAACTTACATTCTTTTTAGGTCTGCAAGTACATCAAACTGCTGAATGAATTTTTCTGAGTCAAAAACACAATATGTCAAGGAGTTGCTCAAGGTTGACTTTCAAAACATCAAGCCATCCAACAAAAACATCTATTTTACCACTTACTCTTTATAGGAAAAAAGTGAGTCAACTTAGTTAATCAGTCCATGATCACCTTTATTGCATCCAATCCTCTTGTCTTGCACAGTCCCATAATAAAGTCCATGCTTATGCTTTCTCACTTCCACTTTGGTATGTCTAGGGGTTGTAACACACCTGTTGGTCTAAAGTGTTCCGCCTTAACCTATTGGCCAGTAAAATAGTGTGCCATGAACTCAACCATTTCCCTTTTCATATTTAGCCACTAATAGGTTCTTTTTATATCTTGATATAGTTTAGTGGCTCTAAGATTAATTGTATACCTAAACTTATGAGCTTCATTCATCAACTGCTTCTTGAGTTCTTCATTATCAGGTACACAAGTTCTTCCTCAAAACACTAATTTGCCATCATTTGTTATGGCAAAGTTCAATCTCTAATCATTCCTTTCCTTGATCTCCATAAGAAAAGATCATTGCCTTGTTGTTCGCAGATTTCAGTGAAAACATTAGACTGTACGCTGATGTTGGCAATCAACACACGATCATCTTCCTCCTTTACATTCAAATCTAGACTAGCAAATTGCTCTAGCAATCGCCGTTCTCCAACTGTTAAGTTGGCTAGTGATGCCACTGACCTTCTACTTAGGGCATTAGCTACAAAATTGCTTTTCCGAGATGATATTGTATGGAAAAGTCAATGTCCTTTATATACTCCAACATTCTCTTTTGTCTCATGTTAAGTTCCTTATAAGAAAATAGATATTTAAGACTTATGGTCTGAGTACACTTTAAACTACTCACCATACACGTAGTGTCACCAAATCCTCAGAGCAAACACCACCACTGCCAACTCTAAATTATGAATAGGGTAATTTACTTTATGTATCTTCAACTGTCTAGAGGCATATGCTACCACCTTGTCTAACTGCATCAGTACATAACCTAGTCCAATGCCTAATACATTCGTATACACCTCGAATCCTCCCCCTTCAGTGGGTAGGACAAGGATAAGAGTGATAGTTAAACACTCCTTCAAGGTATGGAAGCTCTTTTCACAATCTTCTACCTACACAAATAGATTCTCCTTTCTAGTCAATCCAGTTAGAGGCATAGCAATTTTAGAGAAGTCTTTAATAAGTCTTTTGTAGTAGCCTGCCAATCCCAATAAGCTTCTTACTTCAGATTCAGTAGTGCATCTCTCCTAGTTCATCACTTCCTTTGTTGTCTCCATGTGTATGATGTTTTCAAGTTGACAAAATTAGTTTGTGTTGAAGCATATGGCTATGAGGATTCTATGTGGATTTATATGAGACGTTCATAATCATTTTTACCTTGGTTTAATTACATGTGCAATTGAGCTCTACAGGGTTTACATTGTGTTTAGAGCTCACACACAAAGGGCAAAGGTGAGTGTTTTATTATTTCAAGTATTACAATTCAGACTGACTTGATTTCTGCACTTTTTTAGGGAATCGATCGACTGATCTAGGGGAATCGAACAACAGACCTAGCTAGTACAGCCTTGCACTGTAGCAGTCAGCAAATCAGTTGATCGACCCTGTGAAATCGGTCGACTGATAATGGAAGGACAATCGATTGTAGGACAGCTCAATCGGCGCCCAATCGATTGTGGTACAAGGACAATTGATGGACGATCGATTGATGACCAAGCAGAAGTCAGATGATTTATTTGGTTTGTTCGGTTGTCTGACTTAGCCAGAAGCTTTGGCAGTGGGACAGTTAAAAAGTCAGACGACCGACTTGAAGAAATCGATCGACCGATTCGCCAGTCGAAGCAAGGTACTTCGGATGTTCACGGTGTAACTACACCAGCTGAAGCATCGGTGGAAGCTGAGATAGAAGACGGTCAATCGAATTTCCAGAATCGGTCGACTGAACGATCAGTCGATTTTCCAGTCGAAGTCCCAGTCAATGTGAGTCCAAAATCGGACAACCAATCTTGGGAAATCAGTTGACCAACTCCAGAAACCTACTCTTTCCTACGTAGGATTTGCACGAGTCTATCTTCTAATCTACGGCCAAGAAGGAGTATTTTGGTCGTAGGTCTCAAGGTAGAAGTCTATCCTATGAGCAGTATTAATATACATCTTTGGAAAAGAAGTCTTTGGCATCTAGCTAGGTTAGAGGAAGCACAAGCGAACCAGAGTTTCTTCCAGGCTTTCTTCTTCAAGGGTTGCTGATTCAAGTTGAAACATTGGACGTCGAATGTGATTTGCAACCATAGTGCATCATCCAAGGAAGGCTTGATCTCTGCTTCAACGTTTCTCAACACCGCAAATGGGAGAAATTTGAACCTATGTGTTTTTATTCTATTCTCTTGTTCTTTGAGTTGAGAAACTTCTCAAAACATTTACTTTAGGTGTGATCGTGGTTTACAAGCAGGTGTGTGTGGGTTTTGACAACGAGGCCTTGTCGCTATTGAGACATGTGTGTGTGTGGTGTGTGTGTGGAGGGGTTGTACTCTGTATCTTCGGCCAAGTTCAGAGTAGTGTGTTGCCACCTCACGTGTGTGAGGGGTGGACGTAGGCGCACAATCCTTGTATGACCGAACCACCTAAATAACTACGTACTGTGTGGTTTGTTCCTTTTCTTCTACCTCTTCTACGTACGTGGTTAGTTTGTGGTAACGAGTCTGGTGCGATAGTTTTTTGTTTGTCATATCAAATTAGATTAAATTTTAATTTGGTAGTCAACCAATTCACCCCTCCCCTCTTGGTTGTACATTGCACACGTGCACTTCAATTGATATCAGAGTAGGTTCTCTTTTCTGAAAGAGATATCCTCATGTGCAATGGCCAACAAAGGGTATATAGCTGAAGGCCACTCGATCAACCGTCCACCATATTTTGATGGTAACAACCACATATTTGAAAAACCGGATGCATGTATTTCTCAGAGCTCAGGACTATGAGGTCTAGAAAATGGTTAGCAATGGTCCTTACATTCTACTAGAGGACAAAGAACAATGGACGGTGTAATCACGAGGAAACACGCTCCTAAAAAAACACACAACAGGATATCATGATGTGATCGCCACCTAGCATGTTGCCCAAAGATATGAACAGAGTTCTAAGGATAACATACTAGGAAAGAGGAGAAGAGAAGGCCACTTATTGGTGTCGCGATGGGGATACCTATCATGATCTGGATCTTGTTGCGACCGCGCGATCCGTTGCGTTAGTGATGTCGCGACAGGGACGTCCAACACCTTCTTAGCAGGGGGTGCGAGGAGTGTGGGGGACCTCCTTCCCTCCCTCCGGCCAGCCAGAGGGGGAGAGCTCCTCATCTGCTGTTGTTGATGAACTTGCCAAAACAATGAAACAAGGAAAATAAACCCTATTAGATCATCTTCAAGTGAAGTATTTATCCAGAATGAAAGAGGAGAAAGTAAGCATGAAGGAAACGAACCTGGGGGTTTTGGAAACCCCTAGGGTTGTGGAAAATGTGGGAATGGAGGTATGCAACTAACTAAAAGAAGATAATAAAATGTATGAAAAGAAAATGAGAGGGAAAGAGGAAAGGGCCCCAAAAGGGGTGACTCCTTGGCTGAAAGCATGCTTCTGAGGTCGTGCAACAGCCTTTGGTTGTTATAGAAGTCACCTCCTAGCTGCCAAGATCCATGGATGAAGAGTGCGATGTGACTTGATGAAAGGAAGGGAGGAAAATGGGTGGAAATGGGAAGGCTACGAGCTAAGGGGGAGCTCTTGTGAGAATTTGGCAGCACTTCGTAGTAGTGTAAGGGCCTTACCTCGTTCAAAAAGAGATGGGTTGTATATATACAGAGAAGAGAGAGTATCTCATCCTTAAGTGATAATGGCCCATGAAAATGGTAAAAATCCAAGTAAATCTGCATGGGAAGAGTCCTAGCGTGGCTCTAAGGTTGGATGTACTCTCAAACCACGGCTGGGGTCGTTCCAAGGCTATTGGAGATGAAGATAGACCCCAAGGGAGATAGAAAGGAGGTGGTTGCGGAGCCAGCCATGCAGAACAATGTCACGACGGATCGTAGGGACGCGACAAGACTTGTTGCGATGGCCTGGATGGTCGCGACTCATAAGGCACGTGAATGGATATACATGGGCTGTTACGATGGCCTTGGTGGACGCGACACTGACAATAATGCGACACCACGACCTATCATGTTAAAGATTATCGATCATTTAAGGATTATAATCGATCAATTAACAGGAACGCGATGCCCAAGGCTGTCGCGTTAAGGACTGATGGCTCAAACCCTAGAATAAGGACTTTGAAATGATGTTCGGATGAGATAAGGGAATTGGGCTTAATGTGCTCAAAACGAGGCTAACAACTGGGCTCAAGATGAGTGACCCACTTGGGGCACACTAAGAGAGTAAGAAATGTGGTTCGACTCATAAGCCAGAATCGGGTGTCTATAAACAGAAGATCAGATTTAAAAATCTAAGATTAATTATAGTGCAATGAATATTGTGCAGTGTGTAATTCATCCTAATGAATACTCACATGTCTCCATGTGTAGCTCCACTAAAGGTATGTTGGGACAATCTAAACTGATATATGAAGGCACCTCGGAAGTTAAAGAAACCAAGGCAAACATTCTGGTCTCCGAACTAGAGTTTCTTCCAGGCTTTCTTTTTCAAGGTTGCTGATTCAAGTTGAAGCTTTGGACGTCGAGTGTGATTTGCAACCATAGTGCATCGTCCAAGGAAGGCATGATCTTTGCTTCAATGTTTCTCAGCACTGCAAATAAGAGAAATCTGAACCTCTGTATTTTTGTTCTATTATCTTGTTCTTTGCGTCGAGAAACTTCTCACAACATTTACTTTACATATTCTTGTGTGTGAGAGGTGTGCTCGTGGTTTACGAGCAGTTGTGTTTGGGTTTTGATAGTGAGGACTTATCTCTGTTGAGACTTGTGTGTGTGTGGATGGTTGTACTCTGTATCTCCGGCCAAGTTTAGAATAGTGTGTTGCCACCTTACATGTGTGAGGGGTGGACATAGGTGCACAATCCTTGTGTGACCGAACCACCTAAATAACTACATACTGTGTGTTTGTTCCTTTTCTTCTACCTCTTCTACGTACGTGGTTAGTTTGTGGTGCGATAGTTTTTGTTTGTCATATCAAATTAGATTAAATTATAATTTGGTAGTCAACCAATTCACCCCTCCCCTATTCTTTGTACATTGCACACGTGCACATCATCCTCAACTTTAGATGGATCAACTGTAATTCCATCCTTGGTAATCTCATGCCCTAAGAAGGACACCTCCTCTAACTAGAATTCACATTTGCTTAGCTTAACATATAGCTTATTATCTCTTAAAGTCTGCAAATCTATCTTCCGATATTTTTCATGATCTTCCTTTGTCTTTGAATAAATCAGAATATCATCAATGAATACCATCACAAATTTGTCAAGATATGGCCAATACACATCATTCATCGGCTACATGAAGGCTACTGAGACATTTGTTAATCCAAAGCACATAACGACAAATTCATAATGCCCATACTTGCTCCTGAAAGTCATCTTGCAAATGTCCTCCATCGCAATCCTCAACTGGTGGTAGCCTGATCTGAGATCGATCTTAGAAAATATTTAGCTTCAGAAATCTGAGTCGACCAAATAGTTTATCAATTCTTGGTAGGGGATGTTTGTTCTTCATTGTCAATTGATTCAACTATCGACAATCGATGCATAATCACATTGAAACGTCCTTTTTCTTGACAAATAGCTTGGGTGCTCCCCATAGTAAGGTACTTGGCCTAATAAATCCTTTCTCTAAGAGTTCCATCAATTGTTCTTTCAACTCTTTTAACTTTGCAGGTGACATTCTGTGGGGGGTCCTAGAGACAGGTGTAGCTCCTGGAATTAATTCAATAGAGAAATTGACATCTCTTTCAAGGGGAATGCTAGGTAGCTCATTCGGAAACACATCCAAGAAATCTCTAATCACAACAATATCTTCTATTTTCACATCCTTCTTCTCCATTACTACTAAAGCAAGAGTGCTACACACCCTTTCCTTATCAACCTATGGACTTGAAGGGTAGAGATGAGAGAGAGTTTATCACCTGAGTAGACAAATTTTGGATGTGCGCTAAAGGTTATCCTACTCTTTCTGTAGTTAACACTAGCACCATGTTGAGTCAACCAGTCAGCTTTTATGATTACATCATAATGTTCAATGGGCATGTAAATTAAGTCATCTAGTAGGTTCTTCCCTCTAATGCCAACATCAGTAGATGGAAAGTATTGGTTGGGTTTGGTTCTTTCCCCAAGGAGCATTGTGACTGGAAATTCACAACTTAAGGATACAAGTTTTATGGGTAGGGTATCAGCAAATTCTTGTGATATGAATGAGTGTGTTGCTCCAATATCAAATAAAATAAAAGAAGATCTTGAGAGTATTGTAAGGGTACCTTCTACTACTCCACTTCCTTAACAGCTTTAAGTTTCATTATTGCTTGTAGGCGGCCTTACCTCTTTTGTCCATTTTGATGCTTATCCTACGACATTTGTTCCTTGTCATTGGACATTCAAAGATCCTGTGGTCTTGATTTCCATAGCATAGGCATGTACCCTGAGCTCTCCAACATTGTTCTGTTCGGCGACTGCTCTTGTCACAATGTTTGCATCTTTCAGAGGGAACCATAGCTAACTGCTTGCCTACCTCCCTTGGCTTCTTATCTTGTTGAACAATTAAACCACCACTGTGCCTTTTCCTCTCAATGGTCAGATGGAATTTCTTAGTAACAAATATTTGTTTCTTATTCATGGTCTTTCCCTTAATCCTTTCCGCAATCTCCATGGAATCCTCTAGTAATTGGGCTTTCTTCACAATATCAGCGTAGGTCTAGATGTCCATCAGTGTCAGTTGAGTGATAAAATGGGGCCTCAGGGCATTCAGGAACCATTTAGCCTTCATTATTTTGGTCCCTAGCTACCAAATGTGTGGCATATCGAGCCAAGTGAGAGAATTGTGCTCATACTCAGCCACAATAAGTCTGCCTTGCTTTAAGGTAGTAAACTCAGCTGCCATCCTCTCTTGCACCCTCTCAAAAAAGTATTTGTTGTTGAAATGCTAAACAAACTTCTCCCATGTGACCTGCTGGTTTGCAACATGGCTTCCATAGATTCCCACCATGCTTGGGCGCCCTTTTCTAGTTGAAAAGTCGTCAACAATACCTTATCATGGTCATTGCATTGCATCACCATGAATTCCTGTTTAATCTCCTTGATCCAGTGTTCTATTGTGTCTGGGTCATTGCTTCCCTCGAACCTCGGTAGGTTCATACTATGGAAGTTCTTGGGGAGTTCGTTAGCTCCATGGTTTCCTCCCCCCTGAGTAGCTTGTAGAAGTGCCTGCGTCAGATTCTAAAGGGTTTGTTGCATGTTTCTTAGTTCTATACGCTCGACGGCCATTTGAACTATTCAGTACCTTCAAAAGGATAATGTTTTTAGGGATATAATTATAATACATGCTAATATTAACCCTTGGCTCTACCCAAACTCACACTAGGTGTGATAGTTTTTTGACACGTGGGGGTCTTAGTATGGTCTAACCTAATATCCCTAATTACCTAGGACCTAAGTGAAATCTTAGGCTCTGATACCAATAAAACGGTCACATCCCAATGCAAAATATCAGAGTGCACAAGTAAATGAATAATCAGAGCAAAAGTAAAGGAATAAACCATCATATAACCATTATTGATAATTCAAATGTCAACTCAATTACAACCACCAATTTTCAAAGCTAAAATATAGGGCCCATTATTTAAATTACATAATAAACTCAATGAAAATAACCTACTACAGACTCAAAACTCTACTACTTGGCTTAAGATTCTCTAACATAGCTTCAAGATAGCTGGGACACTCTTCACTCTTGCTCACCCCCTTCCATGTCAATATCTTCTTCTTCGTTACCTAAAAAATGTTAAAAAAACTTAATGAGTTTATGCCCAGTAAGATTTATATCTCGATGTGTGGGTAATGATATAAGTGATTAATGTATTATCAAGCAGAATTTCTACAATGGACAAGTAACATGCTAACAATGAGCATTAAATAGATGACATTAAACCAATGGTTTATGATCAGATCATAAGCACTAGAACGAGACAATATCTCAATAACAATAGGATGGATCAAACAGTCGTTAATCCAATAGACAAGATAAATAGGAGGTCAATGAACAAATAACATATGCGATAACAAAACTGATTTGGCCATCTCATCACACGTATCAAGCATTCAGACATATCAAACATTCAATTCAAATCTAACAAAGCGTATGATCTTGTCGGCACTTCAAATCTTGCACAGCATACCATTGTCATGCCATACACCACAAGTTCATACTCTCGCGGGTTATAAGTACATCAAGGCTCCTCCCTAAGGCCAATAGGGTTGTTATTTGCACATACATTATTCATGTAGACCGAAGTCCCAAATTGTGTCAATTATACAATAACAAATCATGGTCACAAATTTGAAGAGCACATGGTAACAAAAGTATGATCTTTCATGTAGTCCAAGGATATGATGATGGATCCGGGTTATCAACTATTAAGAGTTCAATCGGACAACATAACAACGTAACTTTAGTTTAATTCAATATTTCATTTATGACTTGTCAATGTGTATACTCTTCGAGTATAATCGAGAAAGAAGATAAGAAAAGAAGTGTACACTAACTCTAGGGAACTTTTAATGGTACAACCTGTTCGTTAGTCATGTGGGAATCCATAGTTAGAAAAGACTTATAGAGGCCTTAGTATAAGAATCACTAGTTTGACAGAAGGAATATCCTACAAAGAGTTCATCCAATGCCAAGAAAGGGTTGCCTATCGTGCAAGAGTGTGTACGCATGTATGCGTGTCGCGCCGTGTGAAACTCGGATAACAAACGTGTACGTAAAATCTAGTTTTCAAGTCAATAATCAACACCTAATATAAGTGAATCAGATGCGTAATTATATTAACAATTTATACCTCATGGATTTTAACAAGAGATGATACAGGACAAGATAGATTATGATCATTAAGTTGAGGAGATAATCATGACATTAAGTTAATTTATAATCATGTTTTCGATCATTAAATCTTTTCTATGGGTTGTTTACTATGAAGAACTTTAGAAAACTTGGACCGAAACTATCGGAATTGACTCACGATGCAAAAACAATGAAATAGTGATGTTTGAAAGACACAGGGTGAAGGTGACCAAAAGGCTGTTGCCTTCTGACTCAGAAGGCAACCCTTATCTTGTTGCCTTTAGAAGGTGACCATCATCCTGTTGCCTTCTCAAGCAGAAGATGATAGGTCGACTCATCACGATTTGAAGGCCAAGATCTATTCCCAGAACATATCCTAGTTCTGTATGGGCATAAAATAAAAAATAGAACTATGTACGCAGTGAAATAAAACTCTTATACACATGATTAGATCAATAAAAATTGGGGAAGAAGATATGATTAGAGAGTAGACATGCAATAGTAAGTACAAATAACGTTTAATCGACATCTAATTAAGTGTAAGACATATTTCGCATGGATCCAATATATACAAATTTAACTTCATAAAAATGTGAGCAATGACGTTGTTAGGCAAAATACTATCAAACCACATGATAAAAATAGGAGAAAATAGAGGAGAAATGATGCTAACACATAAGAGAAACTACAGTAAGAATTTCATGCAGCTTGGTTGAGGGGTTCATGAGATCTCAAATTAAGAATATGTAACTCATATGAACACGAAACTGAAATTTGAGGGCTTCAATTGATGTGTATGTATAATAGAAATCAGAGAAAACAATCTGATCGGTTCTAGACATGAAAGATAACTATGAACATATTTATTAGAATTTGACTTGAGAGTGCCTACCTTTCAGTTGTTTCTTGCAAGCTTGACGAGGTATGACAATTTTGGATGAGAACACCCCACGAATATTGATGTTCCACGCCTCCTTCTGCTCCCAGCCGACCCTCCCACATACTTGAAGATGGTTGGGGGCGGCCAGAGAGGTTTAATTGCGTTTTTTATAATGCTAGGATTCAGAAAATGGACTTAAGTTTTCTAAACTCCATATTAGCAATCCTACCAAGCCTAGAACTTCTTTCTATGGCCATTACCTACCTCCCAATACAACTTTATTAGGAGGGTAAGAGGCAACAAAATCATGCTTTCATATTGGGTTGGGTTTATACTCATTTTATGGCTCCATTCTCATAGCTTTATGCTTAGTTAACTCATATTATTATGGATATTGGATTAACATAAAATTTAATATTATTTTGACCTCTCATTGAGCCTAATAAACTCTATCAAGCCCATTTATCACATTTATTTGATGATTTTTTGAGTTATTTACACGTGATAATAGCTTTTCTACATTATCGGTTTATTGGCTTTTAGGGTTTTGCAAAGTGAAATGCATGAAACTTGCCCCAATTTCTTTATTATATGTTGTGATATATTATTTAATTCACACATATAAAATTTTATCTAATTCCACATTATTTTTATATGTGATAATAACTTTTAACAGTATCGAGATTAATTGCCTCAAGACTTGGTTTAGTGTTTATCAACCTAATTATGAATGACTTGACCCAATTTCTTTATCAATCTTTGTAATACATTATTTAGTTCACACATATAAAATTTTATTTAATTCTATTAAAATTCTTACAAATTTTTACATGTGATAATAAATTTTTTTATTTATTATTATTTTATAAAAATCCAGACTATTGCACAACCCTTCCTTGTACTTCACATAGCGCCATGCCGTCCGCGCACTCCAACATGCCATGGAGGGCGCCTAAATCCATTGCACGTCATAATTGCTTCAGAGGAGTACCTCCAGTCCGCCATGAGCCCTGCCACCTCCTGCAACCGCATCGACAACGTTCGGAGGGCACCCCACTGGCTGCGTGCTCTCCCTGCATCGTTATGCCATGGAAGTTGCTCGGACTCTGTTGCTCTGTCTCTTTCCCCACTGCACGCCCTGTCGGGCACCTTTGTCACCTTATTTTCCCGTCGTCGAATGGTTTAGAGGCGCCTCTCCATTCTTCCCCGATATGTCGCACACCTGCATGCGATGTGCATGCCGACAACTTGCACTGACACCACTATTGACTGCACTGTCTACGTGTTCGAAGGAGCCCCGCCACTCGTGCGTGTTGCTCGGACTCCAGTCCGCCCTGAGCAGTGAGCCCCACCCGCAGCTCTTGTGATGCCACTGTACATGTCCTCGGGACGAGAATACTCCGTCTCCCAAAGTGCCATCTTCTTCTCTGCCTGACACCTCAAGCAGTGCGTGTGGGGAGGCAACACGGGTCAACATTAAAACCAGTTGGGTAGCTCATCCTAGCCGATTTGGAAAATAGTTTAAAAACATCATTTGATAACATTTTACAATAACACATCAATTAAAGTGCACACTAATTTTATTATTTATGAGATGTTTTAATTTTTTTATTTTAATTACTGATGTGGCATAATTTTAATGATGATATTGAAAGATGAGCGAGAGAGAGGTCTAGAGAGAGAAACTAGGAGAGAGAACTGGCTTCCACACTTTGCGTGGATGGGCCTGTAGACTTATATATCAATGGTAAAAGGTACAACGGAAGAGCTTTACATAGCATACAATTCCTAATGGTTATCTATGTAGAAGACATGCTGGATTCACGTAACTTCCTGGGAGTTATCCAGACGGGTAGAGTCCTTCGTAGAGGAGTCCTTCTCAGGACATGCAGAAGAGTCCCTGGCGGGATGTGCAGAAGAGTCCTCAATAGATATTACCAATAATGTTACAAAATTGTTTCTAAAGTCGATTTGGCTAGGTGACCAGATCGGGGCTTGGAAGGCTGTGGCCCATCTCCTTCAACAAGACCAAGGCTAACCTGCACAAGCCTAAATCGCCAGCCCGCTGAGAGTTTGAGATACTTTTACTTGTTTAAAGACAGTGGTGCGCCTGCCAAATGACAGACGTTTCTCCTTTAAGATTAATCCTAAGCAGTCTGGCAACTACGTGTCTCAAGGGGTCATGTTCATTATATCACGAGCAAGCGAGATCTGTGTGTTGAACCTGCAGTGCTTTTGTAGAGCTCTACCTCGATTGCAAGCCTCCTCTAGCCTCGAAAGAGACTGTTTATTTTGATGGTGCCTGGGCTCAGATTGATCCGTCAGAAGCCCTATTCATGAATGTCAGATCTAAGTGGGTGGAGGATGACAGGCTATCATGAAATTGAGCTAGCTTCTTTTTGTTACTTAGGCATCCCACTAGCCAAGTAAAGTTCAGATCTACAATTGTTAGTTTCCTCATCAGCGCCCACCGTCAGAGCTTGCACCCAACCTGCAGACACAGACCATGGATCATGAGCGATTCCTTACATCAACTATCATATGATATCAGAGGATATATTTGTTGCCCACCACAACACAACCCGGGGTGGGGGGGGGGGGGGTTGAATGAGTGCTGTACGTAAGAATTAACACTTAAAATAAAATTTTGATATGGAAGTATTAGTAAGTGCAGTCAACAAAATAGCAGTAATCAATCACATGGACAATCACACAAAAGGATATAAGGATTTATCTTGGTTCGACAGTTTCTTCAATGGAAGTCCTGCGTCTAGTCTCGAAACAAATTCTTGGGATCTTACTAAGCGGGGTACAGTCCCCTTAATGGATATGAACCCTCAGCTCCTTGTTAGTCTTCTCTTCTACATAGGGGAAAGCTGAGTACAGTCCCTCAGCTGGACACAACACCCAGCACCCTAGCTGGTTTTCTCTTCTACACAAGGGGAAAGTTTAGTACAGTCTCTCAACCAGAACAACATCCAGCACCCTAATTGGCCTTCCCTTCTAGACAAGGGAAAAGCTGAGTACAATCCCTCAGTCGGATACAAATCTTCCTTTACGAGAAGAAATACCAACTTGTCGAGACCAAGTTCAAGAATGATGAACTTGACTTCTTTGATCTCGACAGCAACTTGAGAGCTAAAGGAAATGAACAAGAAGCTCAATCACTTAGGCTCACAAACTTTCTCCGATTTATAATGTCACACATAGAGAGAAAGAAGAAATGAAGGCTTGAACGCTTGAGCAAAAACTTCTGCCTTTTTGTGTATACTTCTTATCTCTGAACGCTTCAAAGCCTTCGACTCTTTATAGAGCTTTTGAAGAAGATCATTGAGATATTGTTTGAAGCTTCATATTCTTCTTGTTGCTCTCTTTCTTCTTCTTGTTCTTCTTCTATTCTCTTTGTATCTGACGTCTTCTTCTTGTGTTTATCGTTACTTGGAACATAAGAGAGTCTTCCAACTTATATGTTTCCAAGGTTGCCAGTAGTAGGTTCAGCATAGGTCTTGCGTGAGTACCGTAAACATGTAGACATTTAACGCTAGAAGAGGACAGTGAGAAGGAAAGATCATATGTCAATCAGCCCATACCTCATTTGCCTTTAGTCTATAGGTTCTGCTGACTGAGCTGCCATATAAGGTAGTCCATTTTTACCTACCAGGAAAAGATAGAAAGTACGTAACATACAAAAGGGGTTTTAGTCTGAACAGATTTCTTGGAGACAACTATATTTCAAGAAGTGTCCTTACAGTAAACATATTCTGAGACTTTGAATGCATGAGATATAATATATTGAAAATATAGAGAGAGGAGGATTTGAAATATGTTTGGCATCATATATTAAATCATTGTGATATAATGGAACATTATTTGAATAGAATATACTAATTGTTGTGAGAATCATGAGTGAGATTTCAATAATCAATGCATCCAAAGCATTTAAAACAATATGTTTCACTAATCGATATATTTGAAGTCAGATTAACACTAATCAGAATGATATTCAACCTCTGTTTAATAATCAGAATATTCATAACATCAATCGATATAAACTTTGTTCTTTAATCGGAACAACACAAGAGTAATCATAATGATGTTAAGTAATCGGAAAGAGAATGTTCAGTAATCGGTTAGAACATGAAAAATGTAATCAGTAATCGGTATACTGTACAAGCTTTAGTCAGTAATCATTGTGAATATGAAAGCTTTGTTCAGTAATCGATGCGAGTGTTTAGTAATCGATGTAACATGAAATATATCAGTAATCGAAATAAGCATTTATTCTATAATCAGAACAACACAAGAGAGCAAGTTCCACTATAATCAGTATAGACTTTTGTACTATAATCGGAACACTGCTTCTTCAATAATCAGTATGAAACTTTTCTTCTCTAATGATAGAAGGCTTCTTTAGTAATCAATGTAGAGCACACATATCGATTAGTGAACAGTTCACGCATGATAAAGTGAGCTTTGTTTATGACGAAGTGAACTTCTTCACTAATTGGTGTAAAATTGGTTCTATAATTGTTGTGATATTTTTAGTCTCTAATCGATACACATTGAACTATAATTGATATAGATTTTTAGTATAATCTTTAAAGCGATAGAAATTATCTTATTTCTTATACACAAATACCTTGAAAAATAGTATTAAATATATTCACGATTTCATGAGTTTTAGTTATCACCAAAATATAGGGATAAATACATGAGTGGTTGAACAATATTCTAGGCAGATTGTCATGCTACTCATTTTCAAATGTTCAAGCCAAATGTTTGTGTATTCTAACAGATGACCTTGAGCTGATGTGGTTGGATGACCAAGTTCCTTTCTTCCGTCATCTCCAGTGTCACACTTGTGCACTTTATTGACTTCATAGGCATTATGCGGATGTGTTGACCCTTAGTCACCCGTGAGATGCATTGCCATTTCAAAACTCAAGGTCGAGTTTTCTCAAACTTTGGGGTATAAAGCGGGAACATAGTGGGTTGCCTTGGAAAATTATGATGCAATAGCATATTGGGCTGCTTGGGAGTATTTAGCATCACATCATGTGATAGTTAGTGTCATGTTTTTATGTGTCTTTATCATCTTATCTTATGTACTTAAGTGGGTTAGTTTGTTATGAGCTCACTAAGAGTCATGGGCCTTCTATGTTGAAAGTCAAGTAGGTAGTAGGTAGTAGATGTTGCTTTCATGATATATGAGGGGTATAGTCATCTTTTGTCCTATAGCTCACCCTATATAAAAGGGAGCCTTTTGAGATGAACGTATGGTGGAATAGGTTGACTTGTTCCTCTTATGTGAGAGAGTGCCCCTTCGTGAGAGAGGTTTGGCGTGAGGTCGTTCGATGTGAGACAGTTTGGCATGAGGTCGTGTTATCCCATCATCTCTGCTTCTGCTTTGCCTTCTGCATCCACAGTACCCTTGCCACTGAAGATCCACCCTTGCCAATTCCATCCCATGTCAAATTTGGTATTAGAGTAGAAATGGTGTCGACGGGGTGGGTTTGCGGTGGCAAGGATGGCACTAGAAGTAGAAGGAGGAGAGATAGTGGAGATGTTAGGATAACATGGCCTTCTTGTGAAGGGTCACTCTCTCTCTCTCTCTCTCTCTCTCTCTCTCTCTCCTCTCTCTCTCTCTCAAGAGGAAGAGAACAACAAAGCCTAAATCTATTCCACCATATCATTCATCTCAAAAGGCACCCCTTTTATAGAGTGTGAGCTACAAGACAAAAGACGACAATGTGCTTCATATATCATGAAAGCAATATCTACTACCTACTGAGCTTTTAGTATAAAGGTCCATGACTCTTAGTGGGCTCATAACAAACTAACCCATTTAAATACATAAGATAGGATGATAAAGACACATAAAATGACATGAAAAAAATGATGCTAATGACCACATGATGTGATATCAAATACTCTAGGGAGGCTCAATATGCTCCTGCATCATAATACTCCAAGCCCACTATGCTCCCACATTAGGAGGTACATGTAAGGTCATTCAAGACCCGCCTTAGATAGCTGCAACGACACCTTCTCCCCTCCTTTAGGCACATCAAACCTCAAAGTTGGCTCCTCAGGTACTACCTCTCCCCCACCTAGGGTTGACCAAAGCGAAAGAAGTGTGGAAGGAGGTCTAGTGCCTGGCTGGGCAACGCAATGCAAGAAAGATACGACATGTAGACGGCTGTAAATCGTAGCCATCTACACAAAGTAGTATTTGTAGACGGCTCCAAAAAGTCATCTATATATGTAGGATTTGTAGACAGCTTCTGTTACGGTAGTTTCCAGGCAAGTCGGCCTATCCCGAGTGCGGCCGACCACATAGGAAGATAGTCCGACATTCCACCACTTGCCTGACACGAACCGACCGTTACCGCCTGGATGAGCTCCAGGTCGGATTGGAGAGAAAACAAAATTGATGAGTACGCTCCCAAACCAGTCGTATTCCTCAAGTCGGATCTCACCTCGGCTCGGCCGACCTCCGGGGGGCAATTGGCTGACATCATGACAGTCACCTAGCGATGCGTTAGGTATTACGCGTCTCGGGCTTCTTGTAGCTCGACCCAAGCAGTCTTCTAAATCCGACCTCGAGGGAGCTTGTCAAGTTTCCGATTGAGACCTCGAGTTGTCTGAGCTCGGTCATCACCGACCTAGAGCTCAGCCCCCGCACGTGCCCCGTGACATCTTCACATGGTCCGCAAGCGGAGGAAGGTCCAGGAATCACGGGACCGAGAATCCCCGCCGATTTGACTACGATCTCAGTGACCTGGCATTTCGATTATGATCCCACTTCCCATGACTCAGCAGGAAGTTATGCGGCGCCCAATTCGGCGCAAATCACGGCAACGCCCAGCGAGATCCACAGCTCATCCAGCTCACACGAATGTGTCCTCACACTATATAAAGAACAGACACTCCATTCGCAAAGGTACGCTATTCTCCCCCCACGCTAGGCCATTCTGCTCGACTTGCAACTGACTTAAGCGTCGGAGTGTCTCCCCGCCGAGCCCAACCGGCGGGCTTTGCAGGTCAGGTCGTGAGCTCGGGAGCAGCGTCATACGTCGGCCAAGCGCGCCTCGAAAGGGATTCATCGGCTTGGTCGTCTCGGCTCAGTCTGGCGAGAAGCGCCTCAGCGGTCACCTCGGCAGGAGCCGACCTATGTTACTATAGCAGTAACATTGGCGCCATCTGTGGGAAACATTACAAAAGGTCAGTATGATTTCCCCTCTCCTATTCTCAGCTGAACTCCACCGAGCGTGGACAACGGAATAGCCCCTGGAGCATTTACCGCAATCGGCAAGGCGGCCGACCAAAACAATCGACTGGTCGACCCTGGGGCCAACCAAAGATCATACATGCTCTAGTAACGGGTGAAAAGAAGGCTCAAGCCGCTTTTGCTGTTGACCTGGGATATCCTTACGGTCGCTTACATGACCTCGACTGCGAGGACGGGATATGAAATCGCAAAGAACCCTCGGACAAAGCTAAGTACACATCAGACTTACCCCGAATATCCTTATCTGTCAACTAAACCCCTTCCCGTAATTTCGTTGCAATGAGAAGTTGAATTCCATCACCTTCCTTGACATCTCATGAGCACCTATTCGGTCTCAACTGAGTTCGAATGTCAAGCCCAACTCCATGGTCGGCTCGGGGGCCAACCAAGAGATAAGTAAGCACCGTGGTAGTAGGTCAGGCAGCCTTGACGGCTGACCACTGTTACAATGCGGATGCAATCTTGACGACTTCAACAACGAGACCGGATCGTAAGCCCCTGCACACGAGTCTAAGGTACGCATCCACAGCATGGACCGAATGTTATATGTTTTTTATGAATGATTTGGTTACGATCAAGAAGTCAATACCCAGCGCAAAATATTCGTATGATATCTCATGGGCACATAGTTTGCCCCAGCTAAGCTCAAATATCATGAAGACCTTCAAAGATTCATTTAAGGTCAGCTCGGTGGCCGACGAGTTTCAAAGTTTAGAGTGATCTTGTAGTCATCTCCGGCTCGGGAAGCCTGAGCCCTCCGAACAGTAGGCCGCGATCACACGCTTAATGTCCCTCACGGAGGCAATGAGCTTTATTGTCTTAAACTTTCCTCTATTCCAATTGATCGAGACGATCAGCGAAGCAGGTTCTGGATGAGTTCGTCTTGACTTTGTCCAGGAATCGAGAATCCGACGTATAATAAAATGAAGGCGTGGTCGCTTCGGCACACGTATACATAGCTCTTGTCCGAGGTCGCTTCGGAACTCCGAGCTCTTGAAGGCGTGGTCGCTTTGGCATACGTATACATAGCTCTTGTACGAGGTCGCTTCGGCACTCCGAGCTCTTGAAGGCGTGGTCGCTTCGGCACACGTATACATAGCTCTTGTGCAAGGTCGTTTCGGCACTCCGAGCTCTTGAAGGCGTGGTCACTTTGGCACACGTATACATAGCTCTTATGTATGGTCGCTTCGGCACTCCGAGCTCTTGAAGGTGTGGTCGCTTTGGCACACGTATACATAGCTCTTGTGCAAGGTCGCTTCGGCATTCCGAGCTCTTGAAGGCGTGGTCGCTTTGGCACTCGTATACATAGCTCTTGTGCGAGGTCGCTTCAGCACTCTGAGCTCTTGAAGGCGTGGTCGCTTGGCACACATATACATAGCTCTTGTGCGAGGTCGCTTTGGCACTCCGAGCTCTTGAAGGCATGGTTGCTTCGGCATGTTGCCCAGTTGACGAGCCCAGAGGGGGGGGGGTGAATGGGTCTTTTAAAATTAATCTACAAGATACCTGTAACTAAAAATATCCACAAAACGTTCTTCGAAGGAGGTTATTGACTGTTAGTTTAAATATCAAACACAGAAGGAAGACAATCACACAACACAAGGATTATCCTGGTTCGGACCTCCTCTCCTTAGGAGTCCTACGTCCAGTCCTGAGCAACAACTCAGGATTTCACTAACTAGGGTACAGTCCCCCTAAGGACGCAACAACACCCAGCTCAGCTGGTCTTCCTTCACACCTGAAGGGAACAACAACACCCTGGATACTCACCAGGTCTTCCTTCACAACCGAAGGGAACTACACCCTGGATACTACCAGGTCTTCCTTCACACCTGAAGGGAACAACAACTCAAAGAGAATTGAATGAAATTCAAGCCCTAGATCAAGCTTTTAACAAGCCAAGGTCTGAAGCAACTAGCACTGAGAGCAAGGATCTAAACAAGGCACACTCTCAGAACTACACGGACTCTTAGAAAATCTATTACAGCACAGAGAGTGAAGAGCTGAAGGTGATGAGGAATGAGATTCTTGGCTCTAGACTTTTCTGCAGAAGAATTTGAATACTTGAACACAAGATCTATTTAGTATCTATCTGTCTGTCTTCTTTTCTTCTATTCTTCTGACTTGTATTTATATCTTCAATTTGAAATATAGAAGTTGAAGTGTCCGTTGTCTCTCTCTTGAGTAGTCGTTAGACTGTTTGAAATTTGGAAGCTTCAACTATCTTTTATCCATTTGAGCACGCAAAGAGATAGGGTCTTCTGACGTTTATAGGTCCAACGTTGTATGATAGAAAGTCGACAGGACCCTGCACACATTAATGCTAGACAGTAGACAACTCAAACTGTGTCTTGTTGTCAGTAAACGTTGATGTGAGTGTTCACTAGAATAGCAATCCAAATAGCTTGTTTAAAAGATGTATACATAGTAAGCACAATAATGGACGATAATGTCTGTATGCATGCAGAGATACATTCAGAACTCATAAATGCAAGAGTGACAGATAGATATATGTGTGACTTTGACTAGTCAACACTTCAAGAGATAAGAAAAAATCAAGTTGATATAAACTGTAAAGTCGTTGTCTATATGACTTATGAAATCGTTATGAATACTAACAAGTCATTATAGAGAGCAAATCGTTATGAACACTTATCGAGTCGTTATGAGTTATAAAGAAATCGTTGCGCAAAGCAAATCGTTGTGGGCGCTTAAAGAAATCTTTGTGCAAAGCAAACGTTATGAGCGCTTAATGAGCGCTTAAAGAAATCTTTGTGCAAAGCAAATCGTTATGAGCGCTTAAAGAAATCTTTGTGCAAAGCAAATTGTTATGAGCGCTTAAAGAAATCTTTGTGCAAAGCAAATCGTTATGAACGACAAGTCGTTGCGAGTTCTAAAGAAATCGTTACGGTAACTTATGAAATCGTTACGACAGGCAAGTCGTTGCGAGTTCTAAAGAAATCGTTACGGTAACTTATGAAATCGTTACGACAGGCAAGTCATTGCGAGTTCTAAAGAAATCGTTACGGTAACTTATGAAATCGTTACGACGGGCAAGTCGTTGCGAGTTCTAAAGAAATCGTTACGGTAACTTATGAAATCGTTACGACGGACAAGTCATTGTGAGTTCTAAAGAAATCGTTACGGTAACTTATGAAATCGTTACGATGGGCAAGTTTTGCGAGTTCTAAAGAAATCGTTACAGTAACTTATGAAATCGTTACGACGGGCAAGTCGTTGCGAGTTCTAAAGAAATCGTTACGGTAACTTATGAAATCGTTACGACGGGCAAGTCGTTGCGAGTTCTAAAGAAATCGTTACGGTAACTTATGAAATCGTTACGACATCGACTTGTTTGAAACAACATGACTTTTCAATCTTATAAGGAAATCGTTATGAATTTCAACAGAAATCGATAGGACTTAGAGAAATATCATGTTGAGAAGATTAAAGCTTCAGAGAAGTAATGCATACCTTATTGGCTTGTTTGACCTTGGTATTTTCCTGTACTTTAAGACTTATGAAATATTCATTAGATATTATTTATAAAAACTAGTTTAGTTTTGTTAATCACCAAAATACATATGTAATTAATTGAAATTACATGGGGATAGACTGATCATCACGGCACACGTATACATAGCTCTTATGCGAGGTCGCTTCGGCACTCGAGCTCTTGAAGGCGTGGTCGCTTGGCACACGTATACATAGCTCTTGTGCGAGGTCGCTTCGGCACTCCAAGCTCTTGAAGGCGTGGTCGCTTTGGCACACGTATACATAGCTCTTGTGCGAGGTCGCTTCGGCACTCCGAGCTCTTGAAGGCGTGGTCGCTTTGGCACACGTATACATAGCTCTTGTGTGAGGTCACTTCGGCACTCCAAGCTCTTGAAGGCGTAGTCGCTTCGGACACGTATACATAGCTCTTATGCGAGGTCGCTTCGGCACTCCGAGCTCTTGAAGGTGTGGTCGCTTTGGCACACGTATACATAGCTTGTGCGAGGTCACTTCGGCACTCCAAGCTCTTGAAGGCGTGGTCACTTCGGCACACGTATACATAGCTCTTGTGCGAGGTCGCTTCGGCACTCCGAGCTCTTGAAGGCGTGGTCGCTTTGGCACGTATATATCGCAACTCGTCCGAGGTCGCTTTGGAACTCCGAGCTCTTGAAGGCGTGGTCGCTTTGGCACACAGCTGATCATCATGGTTCTGTATGAGGTCGCTTCGGCCCTTTCCAGGAACCGAGAAGACGACGTCCGAGATCTCAGTTTCGAGGTTGCCTCGGCACTCGACTCAGCAATCCGAGCTCAAACATGAGGTCGCTTCGGCCAACCCTCTGCTCTTGACGAGGTCGCTCTGACGCGCAGTCGTGGCCATAATGTCGGACTATCGAGCTCACGTGCTTGCACATGTGCATGATTGACAAGGACGATATCAAGGAGGCGATGTCCGATGTGATCCTAGTTTCTCTGAGGTTGCGGCACCAACCCCACTGACGCAGAGGTCCAACTGACCTCGAGGTTGGACGATATGGCAAGGGGTCCGAGCCAACTCGAGCCGCCAGGCCAGTGTAACACCCCGAAAATTTAGCAATTAAAAATTTCAGAAATATAGAGGGATAAAAATAAATAATCATATTGGAGACTTCCAACACCATGTAATTATGAACCATCAACAATAATGGGCCTATAGAACACATTTGGCCCAAGGATATGAATGAACTGGACAGGGAATTACCCAGAAATTCGTGTATGTAATTATGCAATAATTAGAGAGGGCAATATAGGGCTAAAAGATGGGTGATTAGTCATGTAAGGTAAGCCAAAACCGAACTCAATCCCAATTGGTGGTTTCCTAAACCTTGCTACCTCTTTTGGGTAAGGGAATCCCAGATTTCCTGGAAACTAGGAAACAGAGCTCGTAGCCCCTTTCCTAGTATCGTTAGGACTCTTAACAACATCCTAAAACTATAAGAACTCGTCCCTAAACTCTGGGGAAGGTTTAACAACGAAGTTTGGGTCGTTTGGAGGCAAGCAAGAATTTCTGAGGAGCAGGAGAAAGGCTGGGAGTCTGTAGCTTCATCCCCTGTATCTTCTGTTGCATCCAGAACATCAACGGGTTTTAGATCTTCGTAAAGGTAGGTGTTCTCGGGCCAAGATTAAAGAAAACAAACACCATCATGTAATTCTCTGAGTCTAGGATCATTTGCATTTGGTTTGACTCAATTTCATAGAGTATACGTTGTGTATTCGTCGGTTTCTGAAGGCTAGCACAGTTAGGGCTTTTTCTTGTTCTTCTTGTTATGCACACGATTCAAGACTGTATTTGACTAAACTTTCTTCATGAAAGTTCTTCTAATTGTCATCACGATCATCTTCTATGTTGGATGTTTTGTCCAAAAATCATTCGTTAGAGAGTTAGGAGCATGATAAGAGAGTCTCTGCATAACAGTGGGATTTCGGGCTACTTTTAACTCTTTGTTCCTCATATGTTTTCTTGGGATTCGAGACCGAATTAGATCAAACTCTCAACATCAAAGTTCTTCTACTAGTTGTTATCTTCATCTTTCATGTTGAACGTTTTGTCAAATGTCATTCGTTAGAGAGTTATAAGAGGCGGAAGTGGATGCTGCACTGCAGTCCTGTGTTTTTTTTGTCTGGAGGGCCACTGTGTCGACCTGGCCTGAGCCCGTGTCGACCTGACCTGAACTCAGGTCGACCTCCTGTCCCAAAACAGCCCAGAATGTGTTCTGGGAAGCCCTCTAGTGTCGACACAGTCCCATCCCGTGTCGACACACTCACCCAGTTTGACCCAGAAAGTGCTGGGAAGCTGATCTAGTGTCGACACCACCTGTGCTAGTGTCGACACACTGTCCCATATTAGTTAGGGGGTTTCTGGAAGCTGTCTCTAGTGTCGACACTACTTGATCTCGTGTCGACACTACTTGACCTTTTTGCCTTGTTTTTGAAGCACTGTGTCGACACCACCTGAACTAGTGTCGACACTACCTGACCAGTTTTGCGTGATTTTGTCTTGTGTTTGAAGCATTGTGTCGACACCACTTGATCTAGTGTCGACACTATCCTTACAAGATTTTTGTATATTTTGGTCTAATCATTTCATGATGTCTTCAAGCATGTACATGGTGTTATAAGGTATGCATGGACTTAAAATAAATCAAACCATTAAAGGAAATGGTAATGATATGAATATGATTCTAATGTGTAAATTTTGATTGTTCTTATGATCCTTGGATTATCTTGTGATCTTGCTTATGGTCAATTGATAATATAATAATATGATATGAATGTGGGGATGAATACATGATTAGTATGGACTAGTGGTGTAAATGTTATGATTTGCATATAAGTTTCATGGTTTCATGTTTTCCGGTGTTTAATTGATTCATTGTCATATGCATACATGCTAGGAAATTACATGTTCTACATATGATCTGTCTTTAGAAACACCCTCTTGTCAAGACATTAATGAATTATGAAATATAAGATACGTCGTTATCCTACCTTGTTCTCTTGAGCTATTTGTCATACCTGACTCTATAAATGATCTTGTTTCCTTTTACTATGAGCTTGTCATTGAAACTCTGTGGCCATAATATGAATGTTTGTTCGGCACAATTGGGACTTCGGTCCTTTTGACCAATGCCTGTGCAATTAAGGGCCCTGTCTGGTCCTGGGGAGGAGCACCCCAACGTACTTATTAACCGCGGGAGTATGGACTTGTGGTGCGTGGCATGGCACTGATACTATATGCAGAGTTGTGAAAATTGTGCCTTCGTTTGATATGATAAGTTTGATTTGATCTGATATGATAAGATTTGATATGATACGTCTGTTCACGTGAATACGTGGTATCTGTCTGAATATGGCCAATCTCTTTTGATATGATTCTACTCTTGAAATATCTGTCCATTGTATATGCAATCGACATTTGATCTGATATGATATCCGTTTTACTCTGCTATTCAATCTGTTAGTATTGCTTGCATTGTCATCATATTCATATGCATATCTACCTACTTAAAATGTTAATCATGTATACTAGTGCCCGCACGTTATTGAGATGTAAATCCTACTGAGCTAGTTCGCACCCCTATCATCCTGCCCTTTTTCAGGTAGTGATGAGGAACCGGTGGAGTCGAATGGGAGGGACAAGAGTGACGAGCACCCGTCCTAGAATAGATGACAGTTTAGAAATAGAAATTGAGTAGTCTATGTAATAGTGAAACTTTTCTGGAAGTTATTTGAATAATGGACCCTTTGGTTAATTCTTTCTTGTAAGGTTGTATCTAGTTGAATGAAATGAAATCAAGAGTAACTTGAGGATATTATTATGATTTGAAAAGTGTTATTATATTCAATTGTGTCTCTGCGCTATTCAACTGTGATACGTTTATTTGTATCGTTCACGTTCCCCGGTATTTATTCCGCTGCTAAATATCGGGGCGTGACACTCAGGCTCCGAGCTGCAAGAATTGGCGTATTGTAACGTCGCGTGCTTTTCGGATCCATGCGGATCGTGTGTGTGTGTGTGGCGGCCGTTGTGAGTCCAGTGTGAGTTGGGTGTGTGGAATGCATGGTGTGGATGCGTGGCTTGAGCAGGTGTAGAGCAGGGTGGGTCCTGAAATGGAATAGGGACCTGCTGCTGTTCTGTCTGAGTGTGGCCAGGTTGTTGCCATTGACTATGGCGTCCAGGTTCATGGACGTTGACTTCTGGAACTTAGCGGCGGTATATGCGGACGTTTATACTGGCGGTGCTTGTTGGCGGCATGGGGGTTGACGCCAACCTGACAGTTCTGCAGGTTAAAGGCTCACCGAGGGTAGCTTTCCAGCTCACTCTCTCTCCCTCTTGCCCCAGCCTCGCCCCCTGGGTGTTTTGAAGCTTCCAACAGGTGCCGAGGAGTAGTTGGACGATTGTGGAACGCGCGGCGTCGCCGAATTACGTGAGAAAACGTCGCGGAGTGGGCAATTCGCGTGGGAGCTCGCGGGAGGCTCGGCGTGAACCAGGAGATCATGGGAGATTCTAACCGTTCTGAGGTAGGGGACGAACCCGTTTTAATTCCGTAGAAACATTAAAACACATCATAATTACTTGAACCAGCATGATAATCCATGTTTGGATAGAGTTGCACCAAGCGGGATAATGGGTGGTTTGAGTAGTTTACTGTACGAATCATGTTATAACGGTTGTATTGGTTCTAGCATGCTAAAGGAATTGCATTTGCATGTTTTTCAGTAGTTAGAACAGTTAGAAAACCCGCAGGGCCGGATTAGGGTTTCTGCAGGGTTTATGGCCGGAGAACTTGGCGTCAACATCGTTTGCCGCCAAGATCCTCAACCAGGAGGTTAACGGCCAGGAACCTTGCTGTTGAATCCCAGTAAGCGGCAATCGATGTGGCCGCCTACTTCTCTTGAGCAGAAATGACTAAGTACAATAATTATCATATGCATGGTGTTAACGCATGAAGTGCACTGAGGCACTTGGTTTATGTGTTTAACATACAGATATGCTATTAGTTTTACTTCGTGACTACGCGTTGTGTACGCGAGTCAGTTGGGTTCACGTGTAGTGGACCAGTGGTTACTTGGGGGTTTACGTGAGGTTTCACGTGGTTTGTGTGTGACGTGCACGTGGTTCTGTGTACGTGGCGAGTAGTACGACGCCTACCGTGGTTACCTCTCCAGTTGGGTGCCCCAGGTTCTTGTGAGCCAGGCTGTTAGCTCGGGCTTTGTCCCGGTACTTGTGCTGTACCGTCGAGGTCTGTGCGTCTGACCTGGACACCCTCACTCTGTGCTAGAGTTTACGTCCGGCGGAGGAGGGAAAGACTACAGTGGGACAGTGACACTTGTGTTTGTTTTAGTCACTTGTAGCGCGCTCGTAGTTGGGGGTACGGACACCAGTAGTCGACACTGGTCCCCAGCTAGTCATTTCCAGTGCCTCACTCTAGCGAGCCCAGGCCAGGGTCTCTGGAGGTGCCAGGCATGGCTGTGACCGTGTGGTCTGCAGGTTGTGGTGTTTAGTTGGTCTCCACAGTTGCTTGACCTTTTTACGTGGAGCGGCAGTTGGACCTTTCGTCCGTGGCTGCGAGACTGAGAGGTAGACCTGTGTTAGTTGTCCGAAGTCAGTTTCTGGTGTCGCGAAACAGTTCACGTGGCTCGTGTTGGTGTCTCTACTTTAGCTTGTACACCTGTAATGGTTTTGCCGTTTAATTATTACTGTGTTTCTCGTAGTCGGCAGACAGTGAGTACTTTTACAGCTTTACTTACCTGCTTAGCTGTTATAAATTGTTGGTGTTGTTTACTATTCGTACTCGTGGTGTTTGTTTCGCTCGGTTTTGGGGGAGTTCTCTACTGAGCCAGTGACTAGAGAGGCTCACCCCTACCCCCACAGGTGAGAGCGAGGAGGACGTCTCTCGTCCGACGTCCAGTTCCGAGCCGCGTCGTAGCGGTGCAGGGTCAGCACCTCAGCAGAGTAGCTTCAGCAGTGTAGTTTTGTAGTTGTTTACTTCCTTCAGTTGTACCTCGGGGTATGCCCCAGGCTCTTGTACTTTTTTTAGTTTTTTTTTTTGTGAAAATTTGGCTATGTAAACTTGTGAAATATATATAAAGTGGCGGGTTTCCTTTATGTTTACACGGACTGTGGTTTGGTATCCCTTACGAGGCTTCGCCCGTTCGCGGGAGGCGGACTCGGATCAAGTACGTTATCGATTTAACAGGCTTGACCGAGGCGATCCGTCACAGTTGGTATCAGAGCAAGGTCCGTGTTAATATAAGGGAATTAAAAGGATACATAGCCTTATTTGGTCATTTTACACTGCTGGTAGGGACCCTGGTTTTTGATCATTCATGGTTTTGATTTTTGTCTGGGTTTTGTGTATGTAGAAAACTTCTGAAATGGCTGATAGGAGAGATGGGGTGGTGGAGGAGATGATCCGGAGGAAAGCACCCAGCGTATGATAGAAAGGATTTGGGAGAGCCTCACGGATATTCGAGCAAGAATGGATCAGCAGGCGCCAGTACCACCGGTTGCAGTGCACCCTGGGGATGGAGAGGCTGTACCTGTTGCTCCATTCCGCCGAGAGTGGAGGCGCCTTTTGTAGCTCATGTGCCACCACCAGTGTTGTTAGCGGAAGAACCAGTGTTGCAGGTTGAAAAGTTTCTGAGATTGCAGCCACCTACTTATTCAGGAGGGCCGAATCCAGATACAGCTGAGCATTGGGTTCATGAAATTGAGAGAGTTTTTGCGACTATGAGGTGTCCGGCAGCGGATAGAGTGGTATTAGCTGCTTACCAGTTGAGAGGTTTTGCCTTGGAATGGTGGCGATTGAAGATGCAAACCACTTTTGCAGGCAGGACGGAAGAAGCTATCACTTGGCCAGAGTTTCTTGATGTATTTAACGATACATTCTTTCCGATCCAAGTGCAGCAAGTAAAAAGAGAGCAATTCCGAACTCTTCAGCAAGGTAACTCTTCAGTCTTAGAGTACCAGATGAGATTATGGCACTTAGCCGTTATGCGCCATACGTGGTTTCAGATAAATATGATGGTTGAGTATTTTATCAGAGGTTTGAGAGTGGAATTGCAGGATGCGATAGTACCTCTCATGTGCAAGACAGTGGAAGAGCAGCGCAGAGGGCAGCTTTGGAGAGGTCTATCCGTACTCGTCAGGCAGGTGAATCAGGTTCAGGTAGTTTCCGGCTACCGCAACAGTCAGTAGGTGCAAGCAAGGGCAAGGCACCAGCAGGACCTTCTTCATTTGGTTTCGGAAATGGGGCCACAAGTTAAAGCAAGCATTTAAAGGCAAAGGAAGAGGATGGGAGGTCGTCAGCAGTTGCAACAAGGCCGAGGTAGGCCTGAGGTGGAGGAGTCGCAACAGAGCACTGCCAGGCAGCCTATTGTTCCTCCAGGGTATAGATGTTATAATTGCAATCAGCGGGACATTTGATCCGCAATTGTCCGTATGCAAGAGAGTATAGTATGGTAGAGGTGGCAGCAGCAGCACCTCAGCAGTTCCAGCAGCCACAGGCAGGTCGTGGCAGAGGAGCACCGCAGCAGCGAGGGAGAGGGGGTTATGGCTATCACCCGAGCCCAGGCAGAGGCGTCAAATAGATAGAAGGTACTTTACTTATGAATATTCAACAAGAGTCTTATTTGATTCGGGTGCCTCTCATTCTTTTATTTCCGAAGAATTTCTGGATTGCATAGCTCATCCTTTAGAAGAGAATCTTGTGAGTTAGTGGTGGAGGTTCCTTCAGGTGAGTTCTTACTCACTTCGAGTTATATAGATGAAGCTCCTGTTATGATTGAAGGGAACCAGATGCCGGGTCGGTTGTATGCCCTGCAGTTGTCACATTATGATATCATTCTGGGTATGGATTGGCTTGAAATGTATGGAGCAATGTTAGATTGCAGAAAGAAAAGGATCAGATTTGTCATCCTAATGGTGCAGTGTTGAATATCAAGGTATGCCTTTTTTACCTCCAAGTTTCTAATTTCTGCAATTAAAGCTAGAAAGTTGATAAATGATGGGTGTGTGGCTTATTAGCCTCAGTAAGTTTGGTAGAGGCCAGTCAGCCAATGGAAGCAGTTCCCGTGGTTAGGGAATTTGCTGATGTTTTTCCGGAAGACTTGCCTGGTTTAGCTCCCACAGAGAGGGGACTTTTATTGAGTTGCTGCCAGGTACCATGCCGATTTCTAAAGCTCCATATAGGATGGCACCAGCAGAACTTAAGGATTGAAAAAGCAGTTAGAAGAGTTGTTGCAAAAGGGTTTTATTAGACCGAGTCATTCCCCGTGGGGAGCGCCGGTTTTATTTGTGAAAAGAAGGATGGTAGTTTTGGATGTGTATTGATTATAGAAAATTGAATGATGTGACCATTAAGAATAAGTACCCGTTGTTGAGGATAGTGATTTATTTGATCAATTGCAATCAGCAAAGGTGTTTCTAAGATTGATTTGAGGTCCGGGTACCATCAGTGAGAATTAAAGAGGAGGATATAGATAAGACAACGTTCAGAACCAGATATGGTCACTATGAGTTTGTGGTAATGCCTTTGGGGTTGACTAATGCTCCTGCAGGTTTTATGGATCTGATGAATAGAATTTTTCATCCATATTTAGATCAATTTATTGTGGTCTTTATTGATGATATTCTAATTTATTCAGCATCTGAAGAGGAGCATGCAGCTCATTTGAGGTTTACCTTGCAGTTGTAAGAGATACCAGCTGTTTGCTAAATTCAGTAAGTGTGAATTCTGGTTAAAGGAATTCAGTTCTGGGTCATGTTATTTAGCCAAAGGAGTAGCAGTGGACCCGAGTAAGTGGAGGCTGTGTCTAGGTGGAAGTGCCTAAGACATAACCGAGATTAGAAGTTTTCTGGGATTGGCAGGTTATTATA